>AWOL01S0070367.1:93778-152790 GCA_000715115.1 Nicotiana otophora | reverse complement strand
GGGGGGGGGGGGGAGGGTAGTTAGTGTTCAGTGACCTTCTTCGGAACAGCAAACTAAGTAAAGATGATTTGTAGCAAGTTAAGAATCCAAACTCACAACCAACTTACAGTAATCAAACTCGAACAAGAAGAAAAGAGAAAGAGATTAAAGAAGAACTTCAACCAAAAATTCATAAGTTTAGGAATGTGTTCTTTCAATGTTTATCTGTGTTGCCAGTGTTTTGCACTGTTTGGTGAGAGCACTCAAAGCTCTATTTATAGTAGCATTGAAGCCTTAGGGCTTCGTTTGAATTCAAATAGATAATGGGGAATGATGAGTGACTGATAATGATAGCAAAATGGGGGAAACAGAATGAGAACATGGGAGGAAATTAGGATCAATATTACCTTGACACGAAGATGGAAGAGGTCGATCGTTGAGGAGCAAAGGGCCATCAGTCAAAGCCTTAGTCCAGAGGTCACTGCATTTGACATCTAGATAAAGAATCATGAGGACGAGGTCAAAGATTCATGGCTTGCATGTGTCACGATCCAAAATCCAGCTAGCCATGATGGCACCTAACCTAACCCGCTAGGTAAGCCAAATGATATACAACACAACTCAAATAGGATAACAAGAATCAATAAATAAAATAATTGAGCTTTCTATACAAAATCCCAAGGATTGATAGTACAAGTCATGAGCTTCTAAGACTTACAATTTATTAAGCTGGTACGAAATAAATACATCATTTGTTCGAATATATATATAAACAGATTTATAAATCTAAAGATACTAAGAATAAGTGGCAGTTATAACCAGAACACATGTACATCTTCAATGCCATCTCCCACCATACATAACAACATCAACTCCAAAATCTACACGCAAGGTGCAGAAGTGTAGTATGAGTATAACCGACCCCATGTACTCAATAAGTAACAAACCTAGCCTTAGGTTGAAAGCAGTGACGAGCTCAAAAAATAGTCAGAGTCCAACACCAATAGCCAATATTAAATCATAATGATATAATAGAGGTAGTAAAAGTAATAGCTCAAAAGATATTATGCTCAACTTTACGGAAAAGTAGACATGCTTCCCAGGTATGACAATCAAGTCCAGATATTACAACTGAAAATCAACTAAACATGAGCTTATCAATGGAACTATATTTCCAATTCACAACACTAGATAAGAATTCCTTTTTTCAATTAGCATGAGAAAAGTACGTCCCTATGTCTACATGTCAATATACATGCCAAGTAATAAATTATCATATACCGTCTAGCATGAGGAATATACATCTCTATGCCTACATGTCAAATGTACATGTCAAATCATGAATGTCACAGTGCCGTCTAGCATGATGAAAAATGCATCTCTATGACTACATGTCAAGTATACGTGTGAGGTAATCAGTTTCACAATGAACTCCTCAAGTACACACAACACACACCAGGTGTCTGGCTCAAATGCCCCTAACAACATTACCATGGATCCAACAAATACACACACTTAGCACTGCAGGGGCACCTGGCATAACTGCCCATCATCAAAGCACGTATATGAAATATTGTTCCAGTGCCCACTACTGGCAAGTCAGACTCCGGAGGGGCGGATCCTACCCAAGCCCTGATCATAATCACTTAGCCCAAATAGTGGGGCCTGGTGCCCGTGTAGCCTCAAATCAAGACAGCTTAGCCCATTGTTGGGCCTGGCATAGGCGTCACCTCAATATCAATATAACTGTTGCGGCGAGCAACCGATCCAAATATCCATATAAATACGAATCTATGGCCCACATCAGTCATCAATCCGCTTGAGTCTCAATATGCAGACATCTCACAGAAACACAATCCAATTACATAACACGTGATAACACAATATGTCTCAAATATAGTTCAAATTTGTGTCACGTATATGGACACGAATAACATGTGAGACAACATATCTGCAATGCATAGAGACTGAGACATAACATGTGGATGTAACTATCATGACTGTATAGTATGACTTCGGCTAAGGCAAATAGCTCAACATGACGAAAGTAGCCCTATCATGTCTTAAACAATTGAACACGTAGCCTAGTCATGATTTCTAACTCGAATAATATCCCACGAAGTCACATAAATGGAGAAAACATGACATCAAAGAAGCATTATAGCAAAACAATGCATGTAATTTTCTAGGAAGTACCCGCATCATGAATACCTAGGTTCATGCGCCTGCGTCCGTCACCTAGCACGTGTGTCACCCCAATACATCTCATATAACATAGTTCCCAGGGGTTAAATACCCTCATATCCAAGTTTTAATAGGTTACTTTCCTCGAACAAGCCAAATCCAATACCGAGTAAGCCAAACAATACATTAAAGATGCCATCACGCATGTATCACCTTCGAGCAACTCGAAACTAGCCAAAACCAACCCAAAACATCAAATAATGCCTAAGGAAATAATGCCTAATGATAAAGGTCGAATATTTACACATATATTTAAAGTCAACTCGGGCCCGCACCTCGGACCCCGAGAAAACTCATAAAATCCGACAATCCATTCAATTACAAGTCCAACTATATAAATTTCACTCAAATCTGACTCCGAATCGATGTTCAAAATTCGAAATTTCGCTTTAGGAAGGTTTAGACAAAAACCTCCCAATTTCTCTTTTGAATTCATCAATCAAATGCCAAAAATGAAGATGAAATCATGGAATATAATTACAATCGAGTAGAAAGCTGTGATAAAATGAACTAACTCTTCGGATATATAGAACTGCTAGGGAATCCGCTTTTGCGGCCACAAAGTTGCATCTGCAACTGACGCTTGTGCGGTTAAATCTTGCACCCGCGAGTCACCATCACAGCCCAGACTTCCGCACCTGTGGAGCCACATTTGCAGAAATAACATCGCATATGGGCAAAGCTCAACTCCTAGACGTCTCGCTTCTGCGCCCTCAAGATCGCATCTGCGGACTCGCAGATGTGGAAACAACATCACACATGTGCTCCCAGCCACTAATGGTCGAACTTGCAGCTATGCATCTGCGGCCAACCCAGCGCAGATGCAGTAACATTAAAGACCTGAAACTTCAGCAATGCAATAAATCCAAAACATGATCCCCAAATTATCCAAAGCATTCCTGAGCCCCTCGGGACCCCGTCCGAATATACTAACAAGTTCAAATACATAACACGGACCGACTTGAAATATCAAATCAAACTTTATGAAGTTTTGAATTTTCAACTTCCAAAACTCGACCCGAACCATATCAAATCAACTCGGAATGACTTGAAATTTTGCACACAAGTTCCAAATGACATAACAAAACTATTCTAATTCCCTGAACCATAAAGTGAACATAATATCATCATATTCAACTCCCGATCATACCTTCGATCTTTCCAAAACTTTAAATTGCCAACTTTCACCAATTAATGCCTAGACCTTCAAGAAACATCCAAATACAAATCCGGGCATACGCAGACATACAAAATCACCATCCGGACCTAACGGCACCATCAAAACTCTGATCCGAGGTCAAATACACAAAAATAAATCTTGGTGCATTCTTCCAACTTAAAGCTTCCTAGTTGAGAATCATTCTTCCAAATCAATTTCGGATCACCTAAAAACGAAAACGGATGATTCACACAAGTCATAATACATCATATGAAGCTAATAAAGACTTCAAATATTCAAACGGAATGCAAATTGTCAAAACGACCGGTTGGGTCTTTACAACATGCTTTGATTTGAACGAGCAGAGGAAGGAATGATGATATTCTAGTTTGCATCGTTAGGTCTATGGTTTTGAGTATTTGGGATTCAAATTGTGGTGAGGCAAATGGAAAGAACCCGATAGGATTCTCGATTGGAAGGGACAAGAGTGATATTTTTGGTTGATTTGAGTGACATTGCACAGATTCTGCAAGGTTTAGGGATTGATAAGGTTTGTGAGTTGAGAGAAAATGGAGAGGAAAGGGAAAGAGAGGCGGCTAGTTTGGGTGGAAATAATTAGGTTTAGGGGTATGTCTCCTAGTTAAAATGAGAGATGAGAGATGAGTCGTTGGATAGTTTTGATCAACGACTTTGGATTTTTGAGCATTTAAAATGGATAAAAGATTTAGTAGGGAAATAATGATGGTTGTTGGATCCTTTCGATCCAACGGTTGATATGAAGCACTGGAGGATTTAGACGAGGATCAATGACGATTTGGATCAACGATCCAAATGCATTGTATTTCATATGTGAGTGTTGGAAACGTGTGATGTGGCACACTATGATTGGCTTAAAGGAAGTGGTGCAGATCGCCAACTAGGACGAGGATGGGTGGCCGTACCGAGTTGGGAGGCATTTGAATTATAGCCTGAACAATTGCAATTGTAGCCTACTTATGTTTTTAACCCCTTTATAATTAAATTAATTAGACTTAGCTAAATCCAATGAAATCTAATAAAATATAATTATCGAATATATTATTAGTTAATTACTATAATTAATTGGTGGTCAAATATAATTATAACACTTCATCTATTAAATTGTAAAAACTAATTTTGGTTAATCAAAGTGATAAAGCTAATTTGAGACTAAATTATCAAATTAATGGTAATACTTGTTTATAAAATATGAAAGTTGTTTTAATTAATTAAAACAGTAGGAGTATTATAATTTATAAATATTAAGACTAAATTACCATTGATTTATGATTACTAACTATTACTATATGTATTATACCATCTATATCCTAAGAAAATAGGTATTATTAATTTTAAAAATACTCTACTACATTTATTGCTGATTAATAAGTGTAAAAAAATTAATTTAAAAGTGGAGGGTCAAATTGGTCGTCACAGCAGCCCCTATTTGACCGGAGACGATGAAAGAGTTTGTGGGAAAAGAAATTGACTTAATAACCTATTTTGTCCCGACTTTAGGCATATATTGCAGGGGCGGTGTTTGGAATTGTGAAAGATCATAGGTTATGAGATTACGATCGAATTCTGGCTTTGAATCACCTATATACCTCGATCTTGACGAGGATTAGGCCACATATAGTTCTGGAATGACAATTCGGAGAGAGTTACGCTTGTAGGAATCGCCCCAGTATCGTGTTATGGCGATAGCGCAACACATAAAGATTTTGGAACCTACTGACATCTGAATTGCAGCTCAATTATATAACTTGAATGATTTGACAATTTTGGAGTTGTATTGATCAAATTGAGTTGGAGGCTAGATCCTTGGCTCACGTATGAGTCTGTTATCCCTTATAGCGGTGTAACATGGTTTGCTTCTTAGAGTAAGTTCCACGTTATAGTGTTTGAACCTGCAAAAGGAAGATACACACGTACCTATTTATTGTAATGCAAATGCGTTAGAATATAACATAAATATGAAGGAATAATAATGGTTGGATGCCTCATGCCAAAACCAAATTAATCAACTTATGAACTTCAAACTTCTTGAACTAGCTCCGAACGCGTCGAATCATACTTAGACAAATCAGAATGATGCCTAATTTTGCGTACAAGTCATAAATAACTATACATACCTATTCTTAGGCTCAAAATCCCAAACGGGCATTGTTAACACTAAAGTCTATTTCAAACCAAATTTAAAGAACTAGAAAATGTTCAATGCGCCAATTTTCAACATTAAGCGGCGAAACTCTCCCGGATCACCTTAAACTTGATCCGAACACATGCTCAAGTCTAAATTTATTATACGAACCAATTGGAATTATCAAATTCCGATTCCGAGGTCGTTTATTAAAAATATTGACTCAAGTCAAACTTGGTAATCTTAGGCCACTATTAATGAACTAAGTGTTTTGATTTCAACCCGAACCCTTCCAAACCCAAACCAACCATCCCCGTAGGTCATAAAATAGTAAAAGTACATACGAAGAGTCTTAATTAGGGTAATAGGGATCTAGAAAGTAAAATAACCGGTCAGGTCGTTACACTCAAGAAATAAGATAAAGTATAAAAAGTCTCACGAAATATTATAAATGATTTAATAAAAATATGAAACATAATACACAACTCCGAAACTGGTAGTATTACGTTTAAATAACTATAACTAGATAATAAAGCAATTAGTTATGATATAATACAATTATTTTGGATCTTTGGGCGATGGGATAATTGAATTTGAAGTCTCCGAGCTTTGGAGCATTCTTTGGGATGTCGGGTATGGCTGTTTGAATTCGAATTCGAATATCAGCCGGGTTGTATACCGTTCCAAAGTTGATGGAGCATTTGAATCTCCACGCGCTGTGAATATTCGAACTTTGAATTTCCTCGCGATGGGAATATTCCACTTCAAATTTGAATCTCCATGCGATGGGAGTATTTGACTTTGAATTTAAATCTTCATGCGATGGAAGTATTTGAATTTGAACCTCCCCTCAATGAGAGTATTATAACTAATTTGTAGTCGTTGATTGGTGGAGCGTATGATAAAATTGAATGGCCCATCCTTCAATTGGAAATGTTGGAGACTAGGTTTATAACGATCTACTTGGAATCTCTGATTTAGCGGAGCAACGGGGCAGTCTTTACAAAGTGCTCTGGTTGGCAGAGCGGGCAATGCAGTTTATACAAAGTGCTATGGTTGGCAGAGCGGACAATGTAGTCTGTACAAAGTGTTGTGATTGGTATATATTATGTTTATGTATTTGTTGGTTTCATTGGTTGGGGTCCCGGATAGCTCGGGTATGTTTCTGACCACCCGGAGCTAAGTCAAAAATTGCAGAAGTTGCTGTTCAGGTTTCCTTCTTCGGGATCGTGGAGGAGTCGCGTTCGCGATGAAGGAATAGGGCTGGGTGACTGGTTCGCGGGAGGAGCATGTGTTCATGATGTTCTTGGCCACTAGCCACCGCGTTCGCGTTCAGAGCTTCACGTTAGATATGTGTGAGGCTAGTTGGGGAGGGGGTCAGTCAATAGCCTTCGCGTTCATTGTGAGGCCATCATGTTCGTGCTCGGTAGGCCACCAAAGCCTTCACGTTCGCGATGCTAGTCTCGCATTCACAAAGGGCATTTTTTCTGGAGTTGGGCATTTTGCCTTCGCGATCGCTTGTGCCCTCTCTCGATCACGTAGAAGGAATCATCGGTCAGAAATTTTAAAAATCGATATTTGGCTTATTTCTTTCATTTCTCACATTTTTTAGCCGACTCTAGAGTTCCGTGGAGAGGGATTTTCACCTAGATATTGAAGGTAAGTGATTTCTATATAATGTGAGCTTAAAACATAAATTATGGAAACATTTTAATATGTAAAAAGTGAAAATATTAGGATTTTGGTTTAAAAAAACCTAGGTTTTGGTGAAAATGCGATTAGACCATGGAAATAATTATAGAATTGAGTAAAAATTATATATTTGTGTTTATAAGGTTATGGATAATATTTATTTACGGAAATCTCCGAAATCCGAGCACGTGGGCCCAAGGGTAAATTTTAGGAACCATCCAAATTGGGTTGGGTAATTACTTTAATAGTTAAATTATGAACTTTTGAGTATATTGATTAGTTTGTACGACTTTTAGCTAGTTTCAGATTGTTCAGCACTGATTTGAGGTTAATTGTGTGATTTGTAGACCGGAAAGAGGACTTGGAAACGAGGTAAGTCTCTTGCCTAATCTTGTAAGAGGGAATTAACCCCATAGGTGTTTCAATTGCTATTTGCTAATAATTTGTGGGTTATGCATACGCACAAAGTGACGAGAGTCCGTACGTAGCTAAAATCATGTTATGTCCATGTAGACATAGCACTTTATTATGCAATGCTTGCACTATTTGAACTCAACTTGTTAGTTTAATTGCTTGTATTAATAAGTAAAGCTTGATTAGAGATTATGTTACACTGAACTTCATTACTTAGAGATTTGGCGAAATGTTTAATTTTTTATGGAAAATTTATGTTCATTTATGGGCTTACCTTGGAGTTGTAAACACATATCTCGTAGTCTAGAGAGTTTTTCTATTCATGTGGATCGTGCTGAACGCTTCGGCAATATTTATATATAATGAGATGCACCCATGGATCGAGCTGTACGACCTCCGCATAACTGGTGCATGTTGTCACTAGGAGTCCATAATACTCGATATATCCTTCATGACTTGAGAAATTATAATTACTTGCTAGCCCTTATTTGTTGAATTTAGCATGTGATATTTGGGGACTTTAAACTTATTGTTTTTGTTAAAAGCCTCTTATTCCATTGTTACTGTTGTATTTCATGCCTGTTTAAAAATTCATGCACTTTATGTATATTGATCACTAGTAAGTGTCGATGTCGACCCCTCATCACTACTGGGTACACGTTGTTTACGTACTCATGCTATATTTCTGCACAAATTGTGCAGGTTCCGAGGCAGGTACATCTGGTGTTTGTCTAGGTGCACATCAGCATTACCCGAAGGCCTAGTGGTAAGCTTCTTTCCATGCTCCGTTTTGTAGCACCCGTAGCCTTTCTTGTTGTATTTATTATTTCTGTCTATTCTTCTTCAGACACTAGTTGTGAGGAAGTTTGTATATTCTACTAGATGGTCGTGCACTTGTGACACCGGAATTTGGGAAATGCTAGTAGATATTCATGATTTTTGTTTATTAATTTCACTACTTCACTCTTATGTTATTTTATGCTTTATTTACTACGGTTACTTACTCTTTATTTCTTTATTAAATAAAATTAATAACTCTAAAAAAATATTTAAATGAACAATTAAATGGATAATTAACCGTTAGTTTGCCTAGCGGCGATGTTGGGCGCCATCACGGCTATAGTGGAAATTGGGTCGTGACAGCTTGGTATTGGAGCACTAAGCACATAGGTATCACAAGTCATGAGCGGGCCTAATAGAGTCTTACGGGTCGGTGCAGAGACGTCCGTACCTATCTTCGAGAGGCTATAGGGTGTTAGAAAACTTCTCTTTCTTCATCTCCCATCGTGCAGTTGATATTGTGCAAAGTGTCTTTCTCTTATTCTCTCACAGATGGTGAGAACATGCGTGGAAGATGCACCCGATGGAAGAAGAGCTTCTCCCCCTATTGCTAGAGGCCGAGGGAGGGCTCCAACTCTTGTTAGAGGATGAGGGCTTCCTAGAGTATCCCCCGTTGTACCACCAGTGAATCCAGTGAAGGATCATGTCATTGAGGAGCACGATAAGGCACCTCCAACTGAGCCGGCCCCGGCAGATTACATATCTGAACTGGGATTTCAGCAGGTCATGGGTCGTATGCTGCGGTTCATGGAATCTATGACACAGGATAGTTTATTTCCAGCGGACCCAGCCACATCACAGTCGGGAGTGGGAGGACATCACCACATTTCAGCTAGAGAGCACGACCTGTAGATGGTGGAAGTCCTATCTCCTTTACAGACAAGTGGGTTCGCCTCCCTTGACTTGGTACCAGTCCACACGTCTCTTTCTGGAGAGATATATTCCACCATCTCATACGGAAGAGCTACGGGGTCAGTTCGAGCGGCTCCAGCAAGGTTAGATGTCTGTGACCGATTATGAGGTGAGATTCTCTGAGTTGTCTCGCTATGCACTTATGATACTCTTCACTGATACAGAGAGATTGCGGAGGTTTATTGTGTGCTTGCATTATGGTATTCAGGTTACTGTGGCCCAAGAGGATGATATTAGGACTCCTTACGAGCAGGTTATGGAGATACTTTAGAGGATCGAGGGTATCTGCAACTAGGGCCGATTGTATACGACAGGAGAGAAGAGGCCTCGACATTCCAGAGGATTTAGGGGTGCCCGATCTAGGGGCAGAGGTTAGTTCATGAGGGGTCAGTACAGCAAGCCCACTTATTCAGCACCACCGCCTTCTCGGGGCGCTCTAGTGCAACCCTATTTCAGTGCCATTCTAAAGAGCTCCTACCGTCCACCAACTATTCAGGGTTCTTCCAGTGGGTATTCAGGTCCCTAGGATGAGTCATCTTCTACATCGAGAGGTCGTTATGAGTGGAGGGAGCTTGGTCATATAAGGAGATTTTGTCCCAGGCTTCAGGGCAAGGCAGTACAGCAGGGTCATCAGCCCTTGATCACTGCACCAGCTACCATCCCAGCCGTCCGGCCGACCAGAGGCAGAGGGCAGGTGGGTAGGGGTTGCCCAAGAGGTGGAGGCCAGTCAGGTGGCACTGCAACTAGATTTAATGCTTTTTCAGCCAGACCAGATGCAGTAGCCTCAGACGCCATGATCACAGGTATTTGTTCTATTTGCGATAGGGATGCTTCAGTACTATTTGATCTAGGGTCTACATATTCGTATGTTTCATCTCTATTTGCTCATTATCTGGATGTCTCTCGTGAGTCCTTGGGTGCTCCTGTATATATTCATATATATATATATATATATATATATATATATATATATATATATGTTTTTCTCTATTTGCTCATTATCTGGATGTCTCTCATGAGTCCTTGGGTGCTCATGTATATGTGTCTATGCCAATGAGTGATTCTGTGGTTGTGGATCGGGTTTACCGGTCCTGTATTGTGGCTTTCTGTGGTTATGAGACCAGAGCGGGTCTTTTGTTACTCGATATGACCAACTTTGAGGTCATCCTAGGAATGGACTGGTTGTCTCTGTACCAAGTCATTCTTGATTGCCATGCTAAGACTGATACCTTAGTGATGCCAAAGTTTCCTAGATTTGAGTGGAGGGGTTCATCTATCAGTACATATAGCCGGGTTATCTCTTTCTTAAAGGATCGACACATGGTCAAGAATGGTTATCTAGCCTATTTGGCTTATGTTTTGTATATTATTGTAGAGACTCCCATGATTGATTCAGTGCCCGTGGTGGGGGAGTACTCCAATGTGTTTCCTTCTGATCTACCAGGCATGCCACTAGATCGGGATATGGATTTCAGTAGTAATTTGGCGCCAGGTACCCAGCCTACCTCTATTCAATCGTACTGCATGGCTCCAAAGGAGTTGAAGGAATTGCTTGAGAAGTTACTCGTGAAGGGGTTCATCAGGCCTAGTGTATCGCCTTGGGGTGCACTGGTATTGTTTGTGAAACACAAGGATAGGAGTATGTGGATGTGCATTGATTATCGCTAGTTGAGCAAAGTTACCATTATGAACAAGTACTTGTTGCCGCGTATTGATGATTTGTTTGTCCAGTTGTAGGGTACCAGAGTGTTCTCTAAGATCAACTTGAGCTTTGACTATCATCAGTTGAAGATTCGTGCTTCGTATGTTTTGAAGACGCCTTTTCAGGATAGATATGGGCACGATGAGTTTCTAGTGATGTTCTTTGGCTTAACCAACACCCCGGCGACATTTATGATTTTATGAACCAGGTGTTCAGGCCATATCTTGACTCACTTGTCATTGTCTTCATTGATGACATATTGATCTACTCGTGTAGAATGGAGGAGCACGAGCATCATTTGAGAGTTGTGCTTTAGACCTTGCAGGAACAAAAGCTATATGCTATGTTCTCCAAGTGCGAGTTATGGTTAGATTATATGGTATTCTTGGTACATGTTGCATCAAGTGAGGGTATTAAGGTAGATCCTAGGAAGATCGAGGCAGTCCAGAGTTGGCCCCGTCCTACCACGGCGACTGAGATCAGGAGTTATTTAGGGTTAGCAAGTTATTATCATTGATTTGTGGTGGGCTTCTCATCTACTACGACACCTTTGACTAGATTGACCTAGAAGGGTGCTCTGTTCAAATGTTCTAATGATTGCGAGGCGAGCTTTCAAAAGCTCAGGACCGCATTGATTACAACACTGGTGTTAGTGTTGACCTCTGGTTCAAGGATTTATATTGTGTATAGCGATGCTTCACGCATTGGCCTAGGTTGTGTATTGATGCAGGAGGGGCGAATTATTGCATATGCTTCACATTAGCCGAATCCCCACAAGAAGAATTACCCCGTACATGATTTGGAGTTGGCCGCGATAGTTCATGCTCTCAAGATCTTAAACCATTTCTTTATAGGGTGTCCTGCGAGGTTTACACCGATCATCGTAGCTTGTAGCATTTTTTAAGCAGAGGGATCTTAATTTGAGGTAGCATAGGTGGATTGAGTTACTGAAGGACTAATATTAGCATCATTTACCATCCGGGCAAGTGGCTGCACTGCCTTGAGCAGAAAGGCTGAGAGTATGGGTAGTTTTGGCATTCATTTTAGGAGAGAAGGGGCCAATAGCTTTGAATATTCAGTCCTTAGCTAACAGATTTGTGAGGTTAGATATTTCAGAGCCCAATCAAGCTCTTATATGTTTTTTGGCATAGTCTTTATTATTTGAGTGGATAAGGCCTCGTTAGTACGATGATCTGCACTTGATGGTTCTTAGAGAGACGGTACTATAGGGTGGTGCCAAGGAGGTTAGTATCGGTGAGGATGGTGATCTGCGACTCTAGGGTCAACTATGTGTTCCGAATATTTATGGTTTGAGGGAGATAATTCTAGACAAGGCACACAGTTCTCGATATTCTATTCATCTAGGTGCTACAAAGATGTATCGCGATCCGAGACAACATTTTTGGTGGTGGCGGATGAAGAAGTATATAGTTGAGTATGTAGCGAGATGTCTAAATTTCCAGCAGGTTAAGTATGAGCACCAGAGGACGGGTAGCCTACTCCAGTAGATGGTTATACCAGAGTGGAAGTAGGAGCGCATCACTATGGACTTCGTACTTGGGTTGTCGCGGATGTTGGGGAAGTTTGATGTCGTTTGGTTCATTATTGACAGGCTGACCAATTTGGCACACTTTATTCCGGTTGTAACTATGTACTCTTCAGAGAGATTGGCCTAGATTTACATTCAGGAGATTGTCTAGTTGCATGGGGTGCTTGTTTCCATCATTTCAGATAGAGGCCCTCAGTTCACTTTCCATTTCTAGAGAGCAATATAGAGCAAGTTGGGCACCTGGGTAGAGCTTAGAACAGCCATTCATCCGTAGACCGACGGGTAGCCAGAGGGGACAATCCAACTTCGGGAGGATATGCTCAGAGCCTGTGTTATTGGCTTCGGAGGGCAGTGGGATCAATTCTTTCCTTTGGCCAAGTTTTCTTATAACAACAATTATCAGTCCAGCATCGAGATGGCTCCATTTGAGGCTTTATACGGTCGGCGATTTTGTTCGCCCATCGGATGGTGTGAGCTCGGCGAGGCTAGGTTATATGGCACTGATTTAGTAAAGGATGCCTCGGAGAAGGCAAAGTTGATACAGGAGCGACTCCGCACCGCACAGCCCAGATAGAAGTGTTACATGGATCAGAAAGCATGTGATTTATCATTTATGCTGGGAGAGAAAGTTCTCTTGAAGGTCTCATTGCTGATGGGTATTATGAGGTTTAGAAAGAAGGGTAAGCTGAGCCAGAAGTGTATTGGCCCATTTGAGGTGTTGAGACACGTTTGGGAGGTTGCCTATGAGCTTACTTTGTCTCCTAGTATATCGGGAGTTCATCCGATCTTCCATGTGTCTATGGTCCGGAAGTACCATGTCGACAGGCCGCATGTGTTAGATTACAACACGATTCAGCTAGATGAGAGCTTGGGTTATAAGGAGGAGACAGTTTTTATTGTTGACAGGCAGGTTCGCCAGTTGAGGTCTAGAATGATTTATGCGGTAAAAGTCTAGTAGAGGGGTCGCCCAGTCGAGGAGGTGAGTTGGGAGACCGAGGAGGTTATGCGGAGAATATATCCACATTTATTCAGCACTCCAGGTATGATTCTAGACTCTTTCGAGGATGAACGTTTGTTTAAGAGGTGGAGAATGTAATCACCCGATTGGTTATTTACTTTCTAGATCCTTGTTCCCCTAATTAAGACTCCCCTTATGTGCTTTTACTATTTTATTACTTGCGGGGATGGTGTGCTTGGGTTTGAAAGTGTTCGGGTTGAAATCAGAATACTTAGTTCCTTAATAGTGGCCTAAGATGGCCAAGTTTGACTTGAGTCAAACTTTGTAGTAAACGACCTCGGAACTGGCAGTTTATTATTTCAATAGGTTCGTATGATAATTTTGGACTTGGGCGTGTGTTTAAATCGAGTTTCAGGTGATCCGGGAGCTATTCAACGCTTAATGATGAAAATTGGTACATTGAAGGTTTTCAAGTTCTTTAAATTTGGTTTGAAATAGACTTTGGTGTTATTGAGGTCCATTTAGGATTCTGAGCATGTGAATAGGTTCGTATGGCAATTTATGACTTGTACGTAAAATTTGGCGTCATTCCGAGTTGTCTAAGTATGACTCGACGTGTTCGGAGCTAGTTGAAGAAGTTGGATGTTCATAAGTTGATTAATTTGGTTTGGGGGTACGATTCTTAGTTTCAATGTCATTTTATGCTTTTCGAGGTTTTGAGCAAAAATTGCAGAATTTACTGTTCTGGTTTCCTTCTTTGCATTTGCGGAGAAGGAGTCGCATTTGCGATGAAGGAAAAGGGTCGGGTGACATTTTTACCTATGCGTTCATAAGAGGGGGCTCGCGCTCGTGATGCTCTGTGCCAGTGGCCATCGCATTTGCGTTCAGGGCATCGCGTTCGCGATGTGTGAGGCTAGTTGGGGAGGGAGGTCAGTCGATAACCTTCGCGCTCGCGGTGAGGCCATCGCGTTCGTGATGGGTAGGCCAGCTAAGCCTTCGCTTTCGCGAGGCTGGTCTCGCATTCGAGAAGGGCAGTTTTCCTAGGCCTTGGCATTCTGCCTTCGCGATCGCGTAGAAGTAATCACTGGGCAGAAACTTTTAAAAATCGGGATTTGGCTTATTTCCTTTATTTCTCACATTTCTTGGATGACTCTAGAGCTCCTTGGAGAGTGATTTTCTTCTAGCTATGGAAGGTAAGTGAATTCTATATATGTGAACTTAATACATAAACTATGAGTAGATTTTAAAATGTAAATTGTGAAAATATTAGAATTTTGGTTGAAAACCTAGGTTTTGGTAAAAATGAGATTGGACAACAAAAATGATTATGGAAATGAGTAAAAGTTATATATTTGTGTTCGTGAGGTTATGGGTGACATTTATTTATGAAAATCTCTAGGATCAGGGAACGTGGTCCCGGTGGTGAATTTTAGGAACCTTTCAAATTGGGTTGGGTAATTACTCTAATAGTTAAATTATAAACTTTTGAGCATATATTGATTAGTTTGTATGACCTTTCTCTAGTTTCGAATTGCTCGGCACCGATTTGAGGCTAATTGTGTGATTTGTGAACCGAAAAGAGGACTTAGCAACGAGGTAAGTCCCTTGCCTAACCGTGTAAGAGGGAATCAACCCCATAGGTATTTTAATTGCTATTTGCTAATAATTTGTGAGAGCTACGTACATACGAAGTGACGAGAGTCCCTACGTAGCTAAACATCATGTTATGTACAAGTACACATAGGACTCTATTATGCAATGCTTGCACTATTTGAATTCAACTTGTTAGTTTGATTGCTTGTATTAATAAGTAAAATTTGATTAGAGATTATGTTAGACCGAGCTTCATTACTTAGAGATAGCGGAATGTTTAATTATTGATGGAAATTTATGTTCCTTCATGGTCTTACCTTGGAGTGATAAACACATATCTCGTAGTCAAAAACACATATTTCTGTTTATTCTGCTTCAGACAGTAGTTGTAAGGAGTTTTATATATTCTATTAGATGCTCGTGCACTTCTGACACCGGGTTTTGGGAAATTCTAGTAGATATTCATAATTTTTGTTTATTAATTTCACTACTTCACTCTTGTGTTATTTTATGCTTTGTATTACTGTGGTCACTTACTCTTTTTTTCTTTATTAAATAAAATCAATAACTTTAAAAAAATATTAAAATGAACAATTAAATGGATAGTTTATAATTGGCTTGCCTGGCAGTGATGTTGGGCGCCATCATGACATATTGTGGGAATTGGGTTGTGACATTGAGTTAATATGTTATTTAGTTCACCTACAGGGTTAGGTTAGGTGACATTACGATCTTGGTGGAATTTTGGATCGTGACAGACCCGAGTCAACAGGCCAAAACTCAAAACAAATTTTATAATCAAATGACCCATAAGCTAAGGATTCCTAATATATCCTTAGATTTACAAAATAATTCCAATTGCATGCTCAAATCATCATGTAGGTGTTTCAAGGTTATCTCCAAAGTTTCACCAAAATTAAACTTCGGTTCATGCTTTGAGGTAAAATCAATCATAGATTCATGATATAATTGTAAATCCGAGGTAGAATCATTTACCCCGATGATGTAAATGTTAATCTTATTCAAAATCCCAAAAATCAAACTCCAAGTCTCTAAGATAATAAAGAATGGAATAAAATCACAAAATGGGGCTATTTAGACAAAACCTCAAAATTTGCCTATAGGTAGTTGGTCGTGCGTCGCACCCTCGTATCCTCTCAGGCATGAAAATTTGGTCTAATTTCAAAAGAGTATAACTCCTAATCTATAATGAATTTCGAGATAATTCAAAAATAAAAGTTATAACTTTTTACATTTGTACAAAAATGTATAATATATACTGGAGAGAAGTAGTGTAATCACTGCGTGGCTATGGCGCGCGACGTACGTCCATGTCCTGGTGCCTCAAAGTTTTTGCAACATCTAAAATCACTCCCCGAGAGACCTGAAACTCATCAGGGCCCCTCTAAGCCATCCCAAAAAATCTAATAATACTATATGGACCTATTCAAGATCTCGAAATACAAAGCAAAGCGCAACAATTTAAATCGAGGGATAATCTCAACATAAGAAATTCTATAAACTTCAATTTACATGATATGGTATCGTAACACCCCGACCCTCTAAAGTCTCAAAACAACCATACTTCTAAGTCTCAAAATATTATATGAGCCTATAAAAATCTCAAAACATGCAACGACACTTAACAATACAAAAAGAGGAGTTGAATTGTAATAAAAAACTATAATTCCTCTCATGTATTCTCTATTTTGTTTTTTTCCTAACCGGCCCCTCTTGTTTATTTAATTAGGTTGATGTTCCGGCAATTTCATGATTGATAACTCAAAATATTCGTCATTGTACAAAAATAAGTACCATAGCAAGAGTGTAGCGATTCAACCAGTCATTTTGAGCTCTAGTGCGTCATTCGATGGTTTAAGTCCTTGCATAGTATCACTTCATGTTATATGACTTGTATGAATAGTCGGGATAGAATTTGGGAAGTTTGGAGTTGATTCGGAAGAACAATTCCCATTTCAAAACTTTCAAGTTGGAGGAGTTGACCAAGGTTTGACTTATAGTAAACAACCTAAGAATCGGGATTTAAAGGTTCCAATGGATTCGTATGATAATTTTAGACTTGGGCATATGTTCGGATTGAGTGTCGGATCATCCGGGAGCGTTTCGGTGCTTAAAGTGGAAAGTTGGCATTTTGAAAGTTTTAGAATTTTTTAAGTTTGATTTGAAGTTGACCTTGGTGCTATCGATGTCTGTGTGGGGTTCCAAGCCTCGAAATAAGTTTGTATCATGATTTGTGACTTATACGTAAAATTTGGCGTCATTCTTGAATGTGTATGTGTAATTCGGACGAGTTTGGCAAAGTTTGGATGTTTTAAAGTTGAAAAAAAGATTTTGACCGTAGATTCGTAGTTTTGATATTGTTTGACGTGATTTAAGACTTCGACTAAGTTTGTATCATGTCTTAGGATGCGTTGGTATGGTTGGATGGGTTCCCAGGGTCCTCAGGTGCAAATCGGATTGGAATCGAATCGAGTTTTGGACTTAAAGAATTGCTGAAGCTTATGGCTTCTAGTGTGATCGCACCTACAAGGTTTTGGCCGCATGTGAGAGACCGCAGAAGCGGACCAGGGGTCGCAGAAGCAGTTGGGGTTGAGGCTGGATGGATTCGTAGGTGCGAGTAATTTACCGCACCTACGGGCTCGTAGATGCTGGCAGAGGAGCGTAGAAGCAAAGAGGATAAGAGACGTGGTTTTCCGCAGATGCGTAGGTTCAAGCGCAGGTGCAATTCCATAGGTGCGAAGCTTGTTTTTGCAGAAGCGGATACGGGCCATGAGATGAAGAAAATCCGCAGAAGCGGAATCGCAATCGGTGCATTAGTGGATTAGTTATGACTGAGAAAAGAAAACACCAAGGGTAATTTTGGTCAAGGAATATGAGGTTTGTGTGCTGCATTTCACCTTATCGATTCATGTGCAAATATTGGGATGACTCGGAATTTATGCTTCTTGTGGATATGATGTGCAAGAAAAAGAATTCATCCGGTTGCTTCCTTGGAAGTGTTCATGTGCTAGCAGAGCACTAGTGTTTAGTTATATATTCGGGACCATGTCAGAGTGGGTGAATCTCAATAATGGTTCTAGTGGGTTCAAGAATTTAAGCGCGGTGTCTAAGGATTTTGGGTTCGTTGTGTGGGTGAAGACCTGGATGTTGCAGCAGAGTATGAAGAATACTTGGGGCATTTCTATGTTATCATCGGGTCTGAGATGCAACATTGGAGAAATGGGAGATACAACTTCGAATTCATGGGATGACTTTCAGAATGGATGTACCAGTTGGAGATGCTATGGTGTGCATGCAGAGGGTATGAGATAGTTCATGGGTATTGAGACGATGTGGTCTCATGATTTGGGTCACTTGGGATGAGTGTTGTTTGAGTTTCATTATGTTTTTTAATGGAGCTATTATTATTTCAAAAGCAAGTCAAGAGTAAATTGGAAGAAGTTGGGTCAGTTAATAATGGTTTGAATCGTCATGGTTGTGAAAATGGTCAGTTCCTTCGGTGTGTTAAGCCATACATGTGTTTCGTGACTACACTTGCGGGCTTGAAAGCCAATACAATTTGATTGATTGGAGGTATTTGATTCTAGTGGCCTTGTTTATGTGTAAATAGATCCTAGAAGAGTTATGGCGGTTTAGACTACGACTTGAGGACTGTATTTTTTGTGATTATGGGAATTCGGCTACGTACTGCAATTATTCTTATGAAATAAGTGGAGTGAAAGGGTTATATCCAATGAAGTGTTTATTCAATCGGTGGTTTAGAGGTTATGATGTAATTCTTGTACTCTCGCATAATGGCATAGTAGGTGCAGTGAGCGGTATGGAATTTGGAAGTTGAGGATCAAGGTTATGGACCGGTTATGATAGGAATTTCACGAGCTCGGAGGAGCAAGGGGGGATTCCAAATGTTCAATGTATGCAGGCGCTATTTTAGTGTCGCATGAGAATGGTGATCTGTGGAAGAGGTGTTGTGTATTAAATTGCGGGTTCATGAAATGCAAGACATAAATAGTATGGTTGATATCCATGGATGTGCGAATTTTGCTACCTGGTGCGGAGGTTGTAGGAGTAACTCCCACGGGAGGATCATATAAGTGTAATGTGTTAGTCATTTGATTGTAAGAGATAGAAATCAGGTATGGAGATTCTTGTACTGTTGATAACGGGAGATTTTATGCCCGAGAGGCACTATATTCCTTTGGTTGTGGACTGTGAGAGTTTGTTTTGAATTGGACGGCTGCTCGTATGTGTCATGAATAGGGTCATTCTGGATCTTTGGAGGGTTATTGGCACAGTATTGGGATGATCAGAGCCGACTTGATTTCCGTTGGTGGATCTAATGTTAATGTATGTTCTACATCAAGTCGCATTTCTTATGGAGGAGTCTTTGAGCGTTGGATGTTATTCCTGTTTCAGCTATTCTATGTAATACTCTATTTTGCCACGTGGGTTTTGACACGACTTGATTATTCGCATGTGTGTTGTGATCCCGTGTAGCTGGTGGTGTTATATGAGCTAGATGGTTCTCGAGATGCAAGCAATTTATTGCACCTTAGTCATGCTTGGATTTTCGCACGTGTGTTGTGACCCCGTGTAGCTGGTGGTGTTATATGAGCTAGATGGCTCTCAAGATGCAGGTGATTTATTGCACCTTAGTCATGATTGGATTTTTGTAGTGCATGGCACTATCCGTCTCCCCAGGGTTGTATTTATGTACTTGGCGTGCTTGTGGTCGATATTCAGGCATTTCCTGGGTATGAGCATTTTGGCACGGTAGGTATTTCCTTATTGATTGTTATGTGTGGATTGGGTGGCACGCCGCCACTGTCATGATGTTTGGATCGGGTTGCACGCCATAAATAGTGAGGTGTGGAGTATGGTTCCTTATACTTATTTTGTGTGCCTTTGTTTCTCATCTTTAAGATAGGTTCAGAGCATCTGTTGGGCCATTTTATTCGTTATGCGGGCTGGATAGTTCTTTACCTGAGTTCGTTTGTCCTTAATTGGTCATATTCGAGTTGTGACTTATTGACGCATTGATGTCGTCATATGAGATTTTATGTGATTTTTGATATGGCTGGTCGGTCGAGCAGCTTGTACTGGGTGAGACGAGGTTGTCGGGCATGAAATCAGTGCAATATGATTCATGCAATGTATATTAGGAGGAAAATATCAGTAATCAGTTCAGAATGAGGAAATGATTCTTGTCCAGCGGAGAGACCCTAGGATTTATTGATTTTGCAAGTGGTGATGAGCTTCTACGTGTCGCTTTCATCATTACAGTATTGCGAAGGTTGGATCATGGATTATACGCGTTATGGGGTATGCTACGGGCATCAGGCTAGCAAATTTGCAGCTTCTATGATTGGAGGATGTTATTATGGGCATATGAATTATGTGGTGCATTGTTTGGTTTCAGCATGGGTGCGTGATGATGTTTTGTACAGTGTGTGGAGATTGATACAGTGCTCGTATGTTAGAATCAGATCTCGTAGAGAATTATGAATCTTGGAATTTGGTGTTAAAGCTTGTGCTCTAAGAAAGCAGGAAGGACCTTCAGTATGGCTCGAGCCAGTATGCTCATATGGGTTGTGGTGGCACGGGTAAGTGCACGAGGTGTTAAACAGCAATTTTGGGCTACTCCAGAGCGGTTCTTGGCACGTTCGAGGATGAACGTATGTTTAAGTAGGGGAGAATATAACGACCCGACCAGTCATTTTGAGCTCTAGCGCATCGTTCAGTGGTTTAAGGCCTTGCGTAGCTTCACTTCATGTTTTATGACTTGTACGCGTGGACGGGATTGAATTTTGGGATGTTTGGAGTTAATTTGGAAGGAAAATTCTTAATTCGGAATCTTCAAGTTGAAAGAGTTGACCAAGGTTTGAATTTTGAGTAGACGGCCTTGGAATCGTGATTTGAAAGTTCCAATGGGTTCGATTGATGATTTTGGACTTGGGCGTATGTACGAGTTGAGTATCGAATGGTCCGGGAGTGTTTCGGTGCTTAAAGTGAAAAGTTGGCATTTTGAAGGTTTTAGAATTTCCTAAGTTTGATTAGAACTCGACTTTGGTGTTATCGATATACGTTTGGGGTTCCGAGTCTTTGAATAGGTTCGTATAGTGATTTGTGACTTGCACGTAAAGTTTTGCGTCATTCAGAAATGTTTAAGTGTAATTCAGACGCGTTTGGTGAAGTTTGGATGTTTTAAAGTTGAAAGAAAGGTTTTGATTGTCGATTCGTAGTTTTGATGTTATTTGATGTGATTTTAGGCTTCAACTAAGTTCGTATCATGTTTTACGGATGCGTTTGTATGGTTGGATGGGGTCCCGGGGGCCTCGGGTGCAAATCGGATTAGAATCGGATCAAGTTTTAGACTTAAAGAATTGTCGAAGCTTAAGGCTTCTGGTGTGATCGCACCGGCGAGGTTTTGGCCGCAGGTGCGAGACCGCAAAAGCGGCCCAGGGGTCGCAGAAGCAGTTGCGGCTGGATGGATTAATAGGTGCGAGGAAGTTACTGCACCTATGGGTTAGCAGATACGGGCAGAAGAACGCAAAAGCGAAGAGGAGAGGAGACGTGGTTTTCCTCAGATGCGGAGGTTCAAACGCAGGTGCGCTTCCGCAGGTGCGAAGCTTGTTTCCGCAGAAGCGGATACGGGCCGTAGGGTGAAGATGCGCAGAAGCGGATCCTTTTCCGCAGAAGAGAAAATGCTTAAGGTAGGGATTGTTCGCAAATGTGATCTTTGGACCGCGGATGCGGTCGAGTGACCACAAGTGCGGTGATTGCTGGTCAGTAGTGAGCTTTCATTTCGGGACTTAGCCCATTCCTTTCACATTTTACTAGGTTGGGCGATTTTTGGAGCTCTTAAGGAGGATATTTTCATCATCAATCTTGAAGTAAGTGGTTTATACACATTGTGAGTTAAATACATAGATTATATGTGAATTTAAACATGGAAATTTATAGAATTGTGGGATTTTGGAGGAAACTCTAGAATTTGATATTTTTAAATTTTGACTACGAAATTGGACATGAAATTAGGAATAAATTATATATTTGGGTTCGTGATGTTATGAGTAATGATTATCTTCAAGAATATTTGGAATCTGGGCATGTGGGCCCGAGGGTTGACTTTGTTGACTTTTCGAGCGGAGTTGGGAATTGTCATAAATTAACTGATTATGAGCGTTGGACTATAATTTTATTGTTTTGCGTGTTCTTTGACTAGTTTCGGATCGTTTGGATTTGAATTGAGGAGTTAGAGAGGCATTGGAGCCGGTTATTGGAACTTCACAGCGAAGTAAGTCTACTGTCTAACCTTGTGAGGGACAAAACTACCCCGTATGGATCAAATTGTTATGTTCTACTAGTTGTGGGTGTTGTGTACGCACGAGGTGACAAGAGTCCGTACGCAGCTAAAGCATGTTTAATTCTGGGTAGACTTAGGACTTTATCATGTAATATTTGAATTATTTGAACTCAATTTTATAGCTTAATTAATTGAATTTATAATCGAAATTGATTTGGTAATATATTGGGCCGAGATTTATCACCTTAAGTTATTTGGCAAGATATTTGTTAAATGGTAAAAGTTATATTTACTTTATGCTCCTGTATCTGTGTTGTAAGCACGTGCCTCGTAACTCGATAAGTTTCTTCCTTTCTTGTTGATCGGGCTGAATGCCTCTGCAATATATTGAGATATATCTCTGGTTCGCGTCGGTCAACCCTTGGCAGTGTACACACCACTCTGAATCGGGCCGTACGACCTTGGCATAATCATTCGTAACACCGTTAAGCGTCTGAATATTTATGACATGCCCATTTTATTGGGACCTGGCATTTATATGGTATTCCTTATCTGTTTGATATTCCATTTGATACTTCTGATCTGTTGAGATAACATATGACATTTGAGAGATTTATATTGCCAAAAGAAATGTTGGAGAATTATGTGAGTTACAGTTTTTTTCTCAAGGTTACTGTTGTGTTTCATACCTATTCATAATCTATTATATTGTTTTATTGGACCACTAGTAAGTGTCGATATCGACCATTCGTGACTACTTCTCCTGGGTTAGGCTAGATACTTACTGGGTACGCGTTGATTTACGTACTCATGTATCACTCCTGCACTAAATGTGATGGATTTGAGAGGTATATTTGGTGGTCATTAGGCGCGTGGCACAACTGATGAGGGAACTTTATGGTGAGTTGTACTCCATCCTATGACTCGTAGTGCACAAAGTCTCCATCATAATTATTTACTTTATCCTGTCTATCTTGTATTCCAGACATATGTTGTATTGTTATTGCACTTCCAATTAAATGCTAATGCACTTGTGATACCGGGTTTTGGGGTGTTCTAGAATTTGTATATGGTTTGCTTAACATCGATACACTTTTATTTTATATTTTATTTAAATTTTAGGTATCTACGATTTTTAACGCATTTATGACTCTATCTAATAAGATTCATGATTTCAAAAAAAAAATACAAAATGAATAATTAAGTTGGTAGTTTACCGTTGGTTTGCCTAATAGTGACGTTGGGCACAATCACGACCTATAGTAGGTTTTGGATCGTGACAAAGACACTAAATAACTTTACCTACTTATCATTGAAATGATATTATGTCAACTGTCACCATATCTTCTTTATTTTTGCCTGATGACCTTCTATTACTGTTTGGACAGCTATGAGCGGACCTAACTTTGAGGAGTCGCCGTATTTTTTCTTTATATATATATATGCAAACAAAATAATTATAATATAAATTAAAATCTTGACACCAGACAATCACTAAATTGCAAACCAATGGTTAGCCTTGTCATTTGTTTGGTGAAGGTCGTTAGTTCGAAATACTATGGAAACACTATTTATAAATTTTGAGATATATTAATAGAGATAGATCTAGGGTTTTGAATTTATAGGTTGTAAATTCGATTTTGATTTTATGAATTGTAGATTCTAAAAAAAAAAAAGCAATTTACTATGTGTGTGCGCAACGACCCAACCAGTTATTTTATATATTGTAGCCTCATTCCTCTATTTATTGTCTCTTCTATTTTCATTTGTGGTTATGAGACTTGCCGGTGTGGTTGGATTAGTTTGGAAACGTTTCGGGGTGAATTGGGACACTTAGTCCCAAAATTGGAAGCTTAAGTTGAAAAAGTTGACCGTAGTTTGAATTTTGTGTAGATGACTCCGGAATGAAGTTTTAGTGGTTCCAATTTTCGTATGGTGGTTTTAGACTTAGGCATATGTCTGGATGTTGATTCGGAGGTTCGGAGGTTGATTTGATGCTCTTTGGGGAAAGTTTAATTGTTGAAGGTTTGGAAGGTTGAGAGGTTTGACCAAGACTTTAACTTTGTGGATATCGAGTTCGTATTTTGGTTCATGGAATTGAAATAGGTCCGTTGTGTCATTTGTGACTAGTGAGCAAAATTTGAGATCATTCGGAGTTGAATTGGTATGGTTTGGCATGAGTTTTAGACGTTGGAAGTTCATTAGTTTCATCAGGCATGAATTGGAAACATTTATGGTTTTTGTATTGTTTGATATGATTTGAGACTTCGAGTAAGTTCGTATTATGTTTTGTACTGGTTGGTGTGATTGGATGGGGTCCCAGAGGCCTCGGATGTGTTTCAGATGGGCTACAGATCATTTTCTTCATGTTTGGGACTGTTGATGCAAATGTTCTGGTTTTCCCCTTCGCGATCGCTCAAGGCATTGTGTTGGTAGGGTGATTGTGCTTCGCGTTAGCGGAACTAAGCTCATGTTCGCGGAAGTGAGCTCACGTTCATCAAGCTATGAGAGGCAAAGGTCATCGCGATCGCGAGGAGGTAGTCGCGTTCGCATAGAAGGGGAATTTAGCTGGGGGGCTTCGGGCAGTAAGTCATCGCGATCGCGTAATGTCTGCCCGCGTTCGCAAAGAGTCATGTAGGTTACGCTTCACGTTCGCTCAGCTCCATGTCGCGTTCATGTTGACCATTTTCCGGGGCAGTGTTGATTATACTTCGCGATCTCGAATATGATCCCGCGATCGCTAAGGGTATGTCTGGGCAGGCTGTATAGTATTTCGAGGGTTTGGTTCATTTTAAAATATTTTGAGATGTAGAGCTCGGTGTTTGGCGATTTTTGAGGGGATTTTCACAATTTGGACTGGGATAAGTCTTTTTGACTCGGATTTGTCCATTATTCGTGATTCCGTCTTTATTTTTATCATTTAATTGGTGATTTGAATTGGAGAAATTGGGAATTTTAGTAAAATATTTTTCTAAAAGTATAAAATGAGGATTTGAAGGTCGATTTGAGGTCAGAATTGGATGATTTTGGCATGGTTGGACTAATAATTGAATGGGTATTCGGAAATTATGAGTTTGACCGGGTTCTGAGATGCGAGTCCGGGGTTGACTTTTTGATTTTCATTAAAGAATTAATCTTTATTATCTGAAATTGCTTCATATGGCTTTTATTTATGATATTAAGTTATTTTGGCAAGATTCGAGCCGTCCATAGATGAATTTGCGCGGGAAGAGCTTATTAGTGGATTTATTTAGCTTGTTTGAGGTAAGTGTCTCGTCTAACTTTGTGTGGGAGAACTACCCCCTAAGATTTGAGTGGATTGTACTTTTTGAATTATGTGGAAGACGTGTACATGAGGTGACGAGTGCGTACATAGGCTTTTATGTAAAAATTTACCGATTTAGACTCTTAGGTGAACTATAATCATTTAATTGAAGTTGTTATCATTTGTTCTATCTTTTGTTGTCAAGCTTATTCTTACATGCCTTAATAGGAGTTGTCAATACATTTTCTAGATTTCATTAACGAGGTTGCTTTTATATGCATTTATTGATAGTTCTTGTTGTATGCCATTCTTTCTGTTGTTGAGTTATTCTTATGCATTTAGTCTGAGTTTCTATTTCATGCTATCTTTTGCATTTTTAAGCTTATGGTTTGCACTTGAATTGGAAGTTTCCATCTCATTGGGATACCTTCATTTGTGGAGTTATTGAAGTTGTAGTTGTGAAAGCTATTAACACATTATGGTTGAAGTTATTGATTATTGGGATATCTTTTCTTGTTGAGTTGTTTCTCATTCATTTTGTTGTTATTAAAATTCTTGTACTTATGGCTGAGCCGCGAGCTATGTGTTGTGGTAACATTGGTATTGTTGATTTAGCAATGTGGTGGTATATGGTCACGTGTGGTGCGAGTTGATTATTGTGTTGTGATATTAATACATATGTGGTGGTATATGAGTGAGTATTAAAATGCACACGGTGAGATAAGGCAGGATTTTTACTCGTGTTTCTAGTAAGGGAATTACTTGAAACCACGTGGTGAGATAAGGGAGTTAAAACGCGTGTAGCAATTTTGAAAAAAATATTTTAAAATAAATGCAAGGCTCACGCGGTGATATAAGGAAGAGTGTGACTGTGATTTGTGAAATGGGAATATGAGGTGTGGTACCTTAGTGTGATTTTGTTGTACATTCTAATATGGAAAGGATCATTAATTTGGACGGTTATTGCAATGTTTTCTTTAAATTCATTTCACTCGTATTTTGACTGCATTTGATCATTGTTGCTTTTATCATATATTCCCTCTTTGTCGTTATTTATTGACTTAATTTTCATTGTTAGTCCGGTTCGATAAATTCCTTAATTGTCATTTATTTCCTTTATTTCCCCGTTGTTAGATTATATTAATATTTTGTAGAAGCTTTCTATGTCTAGTAGGTATCTTGGACTGGCCTCGTTACTACTCTACCGAGGTTAGGCATGATACTTACTAGGTATCATTGTGATATACTCAAGCTATACTTCTACATAGTTTTATGCAGATCTAGGTACTTTTGCTCGTGCCGGACGCAAGTGATTTGACCTAAATATTTCGGAGACTTCAAGGTATATCTTCTTGACGCTCGTAGGATACGGAGTCACCTTCTGTTATTGCTTTTACTATTGTTTATCTTCTTATCAAACAATGTTGTATTAGAGATTCTCAGCATATTTCAGTAGAGATTATGACTCAGTTCCACTGATTTTGAGGATTCTTATTAGTTTAATTTATCATCTTAGTTGTTAGTTATGCTAAATTCTCAATGTATGTTAGGCTTACCTAGTCTTAGAGACTAGGTGCCATTATGACATTCTAAAGTGGCGATTTGGGGTCATGACAACTTAGTATCAGAGCTCTAGGTTCATAGGTGGTACGAGTCATAATTAGGTTAGTAGAGTCTTCGGATCGGTACGGAGACATCTGTACTTATCTTCGAGAGGATGCAGAACTATAAGGAAAATTATACTTCTCTGATTCCTTATCATGTGAATTTGTTGATTTCGAAATCTCATACTTTTTCTATTCTCTCACAAATAGTGAGGACATGCACTGCTGGATCAGATGATAAGATACGTGTGCCCCCTGCTAGAGCCACGAGAGGTAGGGGCCGGGGTAGAGGGCGAGGAGGGCACGTGCTGCAGCCAGAGCACCTGGCTGAGAAGCGATTAAGAAGCCACGAGTAGCTCCCGTTGGGGGACAGGCCCCCGAGGCGCCTGTTGTTACCCCTGGACTTCTGGAGACCCTAGCACACTTCCTTGAGTATGTTTGGAACCTTAGCTCAGGCGGGATTGCTCTCCGTTGCACCAGCTACATCTCAGGCTAGGGGAAAAGCTCGGACAACCGCAACCCATACTCCAGAGCGTCGGGCTCATATTGATCAGGTATCGGGAGTTTTGCCAGCACAGTCCATTATTCCGATTTATCTTGAGGTCAGTCTAGAGGCATCTGATGATGAGTAGAGGAGACTTGAGAGGATCAAGAAGTATGATCCTCCTACTTTCAGTGGTGCAGTTACTGAGGACGCACTAGGTTTTCAAGATAAGTGCCACCGTATTTTCCGCACCATGGATATTGTGGAGGTGAGCATAGTTGCCCTTACTATATTTCAGCTGTCAGGAACAACATATAGGTGTTGGTAGTATTAGGAGAATGGTAGGCCAACTGATGTAGTCCCACTAAGTAGGGCTCCATTTTCAAATATGTTTTTGAGAGAGTTTGTTTCCCAGAACCTTCGGGATGTATGGCGTACCAGTTGGGTCAACGGATCAAAATTCAAAATAAATTTCATAATCAAGTGGCCCATAAGCTAAGGATTCCTAATATATCCTTAGATTTACAAAATAAGTCCAATTGCATGCTCAAATCATCATTTAGTTATCTCTAGGTTATCTCCAAAGTTTCATAAAAATTCAACTTCAATTCATGCTTTGAGGTAAAATCAATCATAGACTTATGATATAATCGTAAATCCGAGTTAGAATCATTTACCCCGATGGTATAAATGTTAATCTTTTTCAAAATTCCAAAAATCAAACTCCAAGTCTCTAAGATGGTAAAGAATGGAATAAAATCACAAAATGGGGCTACTTAGACAAAACCTAAATATTTGCCTATGAGTAGTTGGTCGTGCGTCACACCCTCACATCCTCTCAGGGATGCAAATTTTGGTCTAATTGTAAAGGAGTATATCTCCTAATACATACTGAATTTGGAGATGATTAAAAAATAATAGTTATAACTCTTTACATTTGTACAAAAATCTATAATATTTTACTGGAGAGAAACAGTGTAATCACTGTCTGGTTATGGCGCGCGATGTACGTCCATGTCTTGGTGCCTCAAATTTTCTGCAACTTCTCCAATCACTCCCTGAGAGACCTGGAACTCAACAAGGGCCCCTCTAAGCCATCCCAACAAATACAATAATACTATATGGATCTATTCAAGATCTCGAAATATAAAGCGAAGTGCAACAACTCAAATCGAAGGATAATATCAACATAAGAAATTCTAAAAACTTCAATTTACATGATATGGTGTCGTAACACCCAGAACCTCTCAGTTCTCAAAACAACCATACTTGTTAGTCCCAAAATATTATATGAGCCTATAAAAGTTTCAAAACGAGCAACGATACTTAACAACACAAAAAAGAGGGGTTGAATTGTTACAAAAAAGTTACAATGCCTCTCATGTATTCTCTTTTTATTTTTTTCCTAATCGGCACCTCATGTTTGTTCAATTAGGTTGATGTTCCGGCAATTTCACGACTGATAACTCAACATTTACTTTATTGTACCAAAATTACTAAACTATTTTTAGTAAAGAGAAGAACAATCAATTTTGTCTAAGTACCATAGCAAGACACTAAATAATTTTTGTAATTGAAAGAGGTGCTCAACTTTACCCACGTATTATTGAAATAATATTATGTCAACTGTCACAATATCTTCTTTATTTTCGCCTAGTGACCTTCTATTACTGTTTGGATGCCCATGAGTGGACCTAACTTTTAGGAGTCACCGTGTTTTGTCTATATTTTTTATTATATATAAAAAGAATATGCAAATAAAATAATTATAATATAAATTAAAATCTTGTCACCAGACAACCACTAAATCGCATACCAATTGTTGGTAGTGTCATTTATTTGGTGAAGGTCATTAGTTCGAAATAATCTGGAAACATTATTTATAAATTTTGAGATATATTAATAGAGATAGAGCTAGGATTTTGAATTTATAGGTTGTAAATTTAATTTTGATGTTATGAATTGTAGATACTAAACTAGTTTTTAATAAATTATTCATATATATATGCAATGACCAGACTGGTCATTTTGTATATCGTAGCCCCGTTCCCCTATTTATTACCTTTTCTATGTTCATTTATGGTTATGTTACTTGTCGGGGTGGTTGGATTAGTTTCGGGAATGCTTCGGGGTGAATTGGGACACTTAGTCCCAAAATTGAAAGCCTAAGTAGAAAGAGTTGATCAGAGTTTAACTTGTGTGTAGATGACTTCAGAATAGAGTTTTGATGGTTTAAATTTTTGTACGGTGATTTTGGAATTAGACGTTTGTTCGGATATTGATTCAGAGGTCTCTACGTTAATTTGATGTTTTTTGGAAAAAGTTGAAGAGTTAAAGGTTTAGAAGGTTGAGAGGTTTGACCAAGAGTTGACTTTATGGATATCAGGTTCAAATTTTAGTTACGGGAGTTGGAATTGGTATATTGTATCATTTGGGACTAGTGTGAAAAATTTGAGATCATTCGAAATTGAATTGGTGTGGTTTGGTATGAGTTTTAGAAGTTGGAAGTTTATTAGTTTTATTAGGCATGAATTTGAGCGATTCAGAGTTTTGGTATTGTTTGATGTGATTTCAAGCTTCGAGTAAGTTCGTATTGTGTTTTGGGACTGGTTGGTGTGATTGTACGGGGTCCCGAGAGCCTCGGATTTGTTTTGGATGGGCTACACACCAGTTTCTTCACTTTTGGGATTGATGATGCAGAGGTTCTGGTTTCCTTCTGTGCGGAGAAGCTGTCGCGATCGCGGAAGGCATTGTGTTGGCTGGTGATTGTGCTTTGCTTTCACGGAAGTGAGCTCACATTCGGGGAAGTGATCTCATTATCGCAAAGCTTTGAGAGGCAAAGGTCATCACGATCGCGAGGAGGTAGTCGCGTTCGTGTTGAAGGGCAATTCAACCGAGGGCTTCAGGAGGTAAGTCATCGAGATCGTGTACGTCTGCCCATGTTCGCGAAGGGCCCTATAAGTTATGCATCGCATTCGCATGCTTCATGTCGCGTTCTCATAGGCCATGTTTTGGTGCACTGTTTATTGTGCTTCGCGATCGCGAAGTTGGTCCCGCAATTGTGAAGGGTATGCCTGGGCTGACTATATAGTACTCTATTTCGAGGGTTTGGTTCATTTTAACATATTTTGAGCTGTAAAGCTCGGATTTGGGTGATTATTTTTTTTTGGGGGGGGGGGGTTTTTTTTTGGGGGGGGGGGGATTTTTACTATTTGGATTGGGGTAAGTATTTTCTACTGGAATTTGTCCATTATTCATGATTCCACCTCTGATTTTATCATTTAATTGGTGATTTGAATTGGAGAAATTAGGGATTTTACTAAAACCTTTCCCAAAAGTATAAAATGAGGATTTGAAGGCCGATTTGATGTCAGAATTGGTTAATTTTCATATGGCTAGACAAGTAATTGAATGGGTGTTCGAAAATTCTGAGTTCGACCGAGTTCTAAGGTGCGGGGATGGGGATGATTTTTTTATTTTCGTTAAAGATTGAATCTTTATTATCTGGAATTTCTTCCTATGGCTTTTATTTATGATATTACGTTATTTAATCTAGATTCGAGCCGTCCAGAATATGATTTGCACGGGAAGAGCTTGTTAGTGGATTAATTTAGCTTGTTTGAGGTAAGTGTCTGTAACGACCCAATCGGTCATTTTGAGAATTTGCATTCTGTTAAGCTATTTGAAGTCTTGAGCAATATCGTATGATGTATTATTACTTGTGTGAATCGCCGGTTTTGGTTTTTAGGTTATTCAGAATTTATTTGGATGAATAATTCTCAACTAGGAAGTTTTATGTTGGAAGAGTTGACCAAGTTTGAGTTTTTAGTATTTGACCTCAGATCGGAGTTTTGATGATTCTGTTAGGTCCGGATGATGATTTTGGACTTGGGTGTATGCCCGAAATTTCATTTGGATATTTCTAGAAGGTTTCAGCACTAATTAGCAAACGTTGAAATATTTGAAGGTTTGGAATGTTTATAAGTTTGACCAGGAGTTCACTTAAATGATACCGGGTTCGGCTTGTGGTTCCAGGAATTGGAATAACGTTTTTATGTCGTTTGGGACTAGTGTGCAAAATTTTGGTTCATTCGGGTTGATTTGATATGTTTCGGCATGAGTTTTGAAAGTTGAAAGTTCAAAAGTTTATTAAGTTTGAATTGAGGTGTGATTCGTCTTTTCGATGTTGTTATGTGTGATTTGAGGCCTCGAGTAGGTCTGTGTTATATTTTGGGACTTGTTTGTACATTCAGACGGGGTCCCGAGGGTCTCGTGTGAGATGCGTGTTTTGGATCATTTTCATTCATGTGTGGTGGTTGAGCGTGATGAGTGGGAGTGCGAGATAGTGAGATTGAGTACTCTGAGAGTGTGCGTACATGAGTTCATCACTATGATGCATTGTATTTGACATGCATACTTGATATACAGGCATAGAGATGTATTTCCTCATGCTACACGACTTTGTGACATTCATGATTTCACATGCACATTGACATGTAGGCATAGAGATGTACTTTCCTCATGCTATCTGAAAATGAAATATCTCATCATGGGAAAAATCACAGATTTCTGACTTACTCATATTTTGGTGATTTCGGTGAAAGAATCGGGTTTTACTATTATACTTGAAAAGCATGCCTATTTTTCCTTAACTATGGGCGAGCGGAGCATCATATCTTTGATATGATTCTTGTACTACTTTTGTTATATTGTTATGATTTGTTGCTGGCTATTGGTGTTGGACTCTAACTTTTGTTCAGGCTCGTCACTGCTTTTAACCTAAGGTTAGGTTTGTTGCTTATTGAGTACATGGGGTCGATTGTACTCATATACACTTATGCACCTTGCATATAGATTTTGGAGCTGATGTTGCTGTGTATTACGGGAGCTGGCAGTGAAGATGAACTTGCGTTCCGGTTATATAGCTGCCTCTTGTTTATGGTAGCTTTAGATTTATAAATATCTGTTTATGTACATTACGGATAGATGACGTATTTATTTCATACCAGTTGGGTAAACTCTAAGTCATAGAAGCTCATGATTTATACTACCAGTCCTTGGCGAGTTGTATAAAATTCGGTTATTTCATTGTTGACTCTTATCATTATCATTATATTGTAGTTTATTGTTAATTGGCTTACCTAGCGGGTTGGGTTAGGTTCCACCACGACTAGTTGGATTTTGGGTCGTGAAAAGTTGGTATCAGAGCTCTAGGTTCATAGGTTCTATGAGTCATGAGCAAGTATCTAGTAGAGTCTTGCGGATCGGTATAATAACGTACATACCTATCTCCGAGAGGCTACAGGGTATTTAGGATAAATTTCCCATATTTCTTTCTTTATCGTGCAGCTTTGATTTAGCTTGAAGCCTATCTCTTTGAATTCCTCCCACTCACTCGTATGTGCATGTGAGCGCTCGGTATCAGCTGTATATCGACGGCTTGTGGATTCCATGGAGGAGGTGCTAGATGTGTTTTTTGTGTTTTGGTGATGGGAGATTCTAGAGGACTTGAGGCCCGGTTTGGACCGCAGCTTACTCTTGGTAGTTTCAATGGTATGAGCATGTGCTTTTGGACTTCTATATCCACTGAAGTCCCTATGAGTGGGACTGGTGGCTGGGTGAGTGGTTGGATGGCTATATGATGAGTAGGATGTGATTACGGGACGTGTTCAAATGGTTTGAATGTGACAGAAAGAGTTTGCATGAGATATGAAAAAGACTATAGGATGCTCGATTTCTGTGGATGTGCCATACGGTCTTGAGTTATGAAGGTTTTGAGAGATTCTTTTGTGTTATTTCATTTGTGGAACGAAGCAGATTTTCATGTCTTGTCGATGAGTTAAGGCTCAGGAAAGGGTGTAGAGAGATGCCAGTTTGAGGCTAAGTAGGTGGGTTATCACCTGCGAGGTACTCTATGGATGGGTGACCCTTATGATGGTTGTGTGGAGAGTTTCTTGCTACTAGTGGGTTATGTGTATTGCGATTTGGTTTGGATCGCTTAAGGAGGTTGACCTGACTGTCATGAGGATGAATGTGAGCTTAGCGGATGATTTGAGGTATTTTATGGTTGGTGTTACATGATCTTGTGAAGAATTTAGTTGAATCTCTCCACGGCATTATGTCAATAATAGAGTATGGGCATTGTGAGTTATCGAATGTTTTGATCTTTGGCTTTGAGCCAGGTGGGGGAGTCTGCTATCGATGATTTGATTGCATGGTTATGTGTTAAATATTAGTTTTGGTCTGAGGCATACTTGTGGATAAGTTCTAACTTGCAGAGGTTGAGATCGAGGATGACTCAAGTAAGGAAAATTCTGGATACGGGTTATATTACAATTTATGGGTATATGAAAATCGTGGGATGATTTAAGTTGTTATTCGTGACGGATGTAGTGCGCATGGAGTAGATATTTACTCGATTATGTTTAGGAGGGGTTACTTCTTTGGGTGTTGTTGTGCTAATAGGGCACAAGTCGTTCGACCCGCTTGGGTGGTGCAATTGAGATTTGAGCAGAGTAGATGACTCTCGAGAGGGTTCTAATGAATTCAAGATTTATATGTGGCAATTGAGAATTTTTCAGATTTGTATATGGATTAAATATGAGATTTACATTGGATGGTGTCGAGACTTGCGGTATTTCTATATCATTATGGATTGTATGTTTCAGTATCAGGAAGGTGAAGAAAACAACTTTAGATTCACGAAAGGTCTCTTCAGAGTGGGTGTGTCGATTGTGGTACTTTTAGGGTGCTTAAGAGGGAATACAATAGCTTATGGGCCTTAGGGCAGTGTGATATTATGCTAGAATCTCTTGTGGTGAGCTTTGGGTAAGGATCGTGGTGTTCTGACAAGGAGAAGTGTCAACTTGAGGGTAGTTGGGAAGGAACTCGAAGAAATAGGACAGCTTGGTAGTAGGTTAGATCAGCACGGTAATGAATATGACCGGTTCTTTCGGTACTTAAGATGTGGTGAGTCTCTATGGGTGTTTTATGGAAATACTCTTGGGTTTGGCGACATGCGTGGCTTGGTTGAGTTAGAGAGATTCAATCTTGATCATGTGCAAATGGGTTTCGAGGAGTTCTCGATGGTTTCTACCACGGTTTGAGATTGATATTGTCTACCGGCGTGAGGGGCATGTTGCGTATTGTGATTTCCTCATAGATGGGATCAAATGGAAGGTTTCTGACTGATCAGGTATGTATTCTGCTGGTGACTCAGAGTTGATTATGAGATTCTCGTACTTTTCATATGATGGCATGATAGATGTGGTATTTTGTGGGATTGAGATTGCATGTGCAAGGTCATGGTTCAATTTTGAAGGGAAGGTCATGCATTCTTAGACAACATAGACGATTTCAGATGACTAAATGAATGTTATTACTACTTTGTATTGCCTGAGAAGGGTGCGCATTTCAGAAGGCGCACTGTGTTTTGACTTACGGATGCTTCATTGGTATTACGGTACTCGCTTGGTTGATCGTCTCTGGATGTTCAGATTTTGCTATGTGGCATGGAAGAACTATAGAAGTAGTTCTCGTGGGGATGATTATGTATGAGAGATGTGTTAGTCATTCGAGTGCTATGGTGATTCATGTGTTCTATGGATTTGGAGAGTGGAAGTTCTCAAAATTAGATTGTTTCGGGGTTGTGGATTGTGAAGATGTGGCCAACGTTAGCTAGATGGTAGTACGTTCTACGGTTAGGTCATTGCAGACTTTTGGAGGGCTATTTATCCATTTGGGGATGATCGGAGGGTTGATTTAGGGACCCATTGGTAGGCCCGAGGAGGATGTGTATTCTACACGGGGTCGAATTTGTTGACTCGACACTGTTATTGCTGAAGCGTGCGTCATTCGGTTAGATTTGAGCTTGTTCGTGTTCGGATATGTTCTATGTGTTACCCTTCCATGCTACGAAGGGTGTGGTTTATTGGTTATATGTGCATAGGATGCGGTTCGGTTTTGGGCTAGCAGCGGAAATCAAGCGAGATGGTTATTGGGGTGTTGAATGGTTGATTGCGCCTTGGTTACATTTTTTCCCGGCCGTGGTACTTTTTGTTATTTGTTTCTCCATAGTTGAGGTCATGCACTCCGTGTACTTGATGTTAAATTGCGGGTGGCTATTGATTTTGGGCATTGTGGCTTGGGGTATATCATAGGACCGGTGTTTGGATGGGGTCACGCTTTGCAGCAGAGTTATGTTGGAATATGGTCCTTTGTGTTAGATTCGTGTGTCTTGGCTCTATTATGTGTGATCGATTCATAGCATTGCATTTGTGCTGGTACTCGTTGAGCTTGCGAGACGGTTCTTCCATTTAAGTCATTTTCTCATTTCTTGGGTGCATTTGAATTATTGCTTATTAGTGCACGGATTGCACGGTTTGTGGTGTGAGGTTGTATTAGTGTGGCATGTTAGTAGAGTGGCTATATTTGATGAGATGGGGTCATTGGACCTAGAATGGGTGTTGTCAGATTTTATTACGATATGTTTGGAAGAATAATATCGGAAGTCCACTAACAATTTGGCTTTGGTTCTAGTCGGACGAGTGAGAAAGCTCCATAATTTGTCGATCTGAAGAGTGGTTATGAGTTTCTGTATGTTTCTTTCATCATCGGCAATGTACGAAGGTTTTGAACGAGGTTGTATTTGATATGAGGTTTACTACCGGTATCAGGTTTATTTTGAGCAGCTATTGTGATCGGGAATTATTGATACGAGTATGCGAGTTTTGTGGTATATCATGTGATTACATCTTGGGTTATGGATATGACTTGATACAGCTTGTACAAACTTATATAGTGTGTAGATGCGAGATTCAAGTCTTACAAGAAATTCCAGATGTTGAAAATTAGTATCTAAGGCTTACAGACTAAGGTTAAAGTAATGATCTTCAGTTATGATGTATTGTCTGGCTTACATAGATTGGGGTGACATGGGATCATCCTCGGGTATGTGCATGGTAAGGTTATATGGCGATTTGATGGCTTTGGAACGACTCTTGGCATGTTCGAGGACGAATGAATGTTTAAGTAGGGGAGAATGTAAAGACCCAGCTGGTCATTTTGAGCATTTGCATTCCGTTCGGGTATTTGAAGTCTTGAGCAGCATCGTATTATGTATTATGACTTGTGTGAATCGTCGATTTTGGTTTTCAGGTTATTCGGAATTAATCTGGAAGAATAATTCTCAACTAGGAAGCTTTAATTTGGAAGAGTTGACCAATTTTGACTTTTTAGTATTTGACCTCGGATCAGAGTTTTGATGATTCCGTAAGGTCCAAATGATGATTTTGGACTTGGGCGTATGCTCGGAATTTCATTTGGATATTTCTAGAAGGTTTCGGCACTAATTGGCGAAAGTTGGAAAATTTAAAGGTTGGAATGTTCATAAGTTTGACTGGGAGTTGACTTTGATGATATCAGGTTTGGATTGTAGTTCCGGGAATTGCAATAGCTTCATTATGTCGTTTGGTACTTGTGTGCAAATTTTGGGTTCATTCCGAGTTGATTTGATATGTTTCGGCACGCATTTTGGAAGTTGAAAGTTCAAAAGTTCATTAAGTTTGAATTGAGATGTGATTCATCATTTCGATATTGTTATGCGTGATTTGAGGCCTCGAGTAAGTCCGTGTTATGTTTTGGGACTTGTTGGTACATTCGGACGGGGTCTCAAGGGGCTCGTGTGAGATGCGGACGTGTTTCAGTTCATTTTCATTCAAGTGTGATGGCTGGTGTTTTTTGCTAGATCTGATATGGTCGCACCTGCGGGATAATGGGTTCAGGTACGATGCTCGCAGACGCGGACACATGGGTGCAGAAGCGAAGGAAGGCTGGATGAGGGAAGACCGCAGAAGCGGAATGCTAGGCGCATCTGTGTGTCCGAAGGCGCGGAAATTCGATCGTAGAAGCAAATGGCAGTTAGTTTGGGAGATTGCACAAAATCAGATTTAGCCTCACACCTACGATTGCACAGAAGCGGAACAGTGTCCGCATGTGCGAGAGGTCAGCAGGTTAGTGGAGACCATAGAAGCGGAGCTTGTGTCGCAGAACCGACGCCGCAGAAGCGGCTATTATTATCGCAGATGCGAAGGTGCCTGGGTAAACGCTATATTATCGAGGGCTTGGTTATTTTATTGATATTTTGAGCTATGGAGCTCGAATTGAGGCAATGTTTTAGGCGATTTTCACCACATGGATTGGGGTAAGTATTATATACTCGGTGTTTGATTATATTTCATGAATCTATGCTCGTTTTTGGCATTTGGTTGATGATTAGAAAAAATAAATTGTGGGTTTTTGTCTAAAATTTCATAAAGTGGATTTTTGAGTTTTGAACATTGGTTCGGAGTCAAATTTGAGTGAAACTAGTATGGTTGGACTCGTAATTGAATGGGTTGTCGGATTTTGTGAGTTTTGTCGAGTTGCGAGGTGCGGGCCTGGGTTTGACTTTATGGTTACCTTTGGGCTTTTGATTTAAAGATTCGACCTTTATCGGCTGGATTTATTTCCTTTGGTGTTATTTGATGTTCTTGAGTTACTTTTGGCTAGTTTCAAGTCGTTCAGAGGTCGATACATGCGTAATCGCGTTTCTAGAGTATTGTTCTGCTAGCTCGGTATTAGATTCGGCTTTGATGCGGAATCCAAGATCAAATGATTTATGATGTAAATATAGTAGGAAGTGATATAAGATAATAAGAAATATATGAAATTTAAAGATAAAATTAAGAATTTTACAAGGATATTTGACCCCAAGATTAGAAGTGCAAGCAACCATGGATATATTAAATCCACAACCTCAAGAGCAATAATCAAGTAACTTAATATATCACCTAAGATAGAAGATTACTTACAAGGAGAAGCTATCCTTGAAGCAATTCAAGACAAGTCCTTGGTAGAACTTAAGGAGAACTCTCCTAAACTCTCAAAGAGATAAATATATTTCATATGATACTCAAAGGTATGATCTCTTACAATGAAAGATTGATGGTTATTTATAGAGCCATTTCAACTACTCTTTAGCAAACTATAAGTATAAAAACAAATACTAAAAAGGTCTTTAATGGTGGCTACATGCAATCTTCAACAATGGAGGCCTTAAAGTCATTCAAGAAATATTACGGAGGCCTATAAACATAGTCATATCATCTAACTACTTGCTACACTTTTTAAATGAATTCACAAGAACAATTGAATTCAATGTTTTCCACCAAGTATGAATGATTGAATCTCTTGTATTGGAAATCCCGGCAGATTGGTGTAGTCTTGGTAGAAAGTCTATAATTTTGTCTAGGGGTGTTGAAATTGCATAATTATTGATTATCTGAAAAGAAGACATATTAGGCTACACTTTCGGATAGTTTCACATATAAATTCATCTTATTCTATTCCACATCTAATTTTGAAATTGACCAATGTGATTCTATCCAGACCAGCTATAACTTATATGGGCATAACTTGATGTAGGAAGCTCCAAATTAAAAATTGTTTGTCTCATTAGAATCTAGACTTCAATATCTTTAATAATGATGAATTATGTAGCCCAATTTGATTTATACTTGAACAAATTCATATTTGAAGTTGGGCCAATGTTCTGACAGTTTTGTGAATGTTGGATAACATTAAGTATCATCCCTTTGCTCCAATTCTCCCAAAGTATTCACCAAAGTTGCATGCATGTGACTTCCGATCTCATATCAAGTAGCTTCTTTAGCTCTCGTGATTGGTCCAGCTGGAAAATATAGATCCTTGATTCCAATTTCGTCGAGCGTGCTCGTATCAGGCTTGTTGCAGGTAAGTAATACTTCTAAATATGGTGCTGAGGGTATGAACCCCTGAATATATGTGTTATGTGTTTGTTGTTTAGGTGACGCACATGCTAGGTTACGGGCGTGTAGGCGTGCACCGGGTGAAATGTGACTCGGTTGACTTTATGGTACTGTGTAGCTATCTATCTTGTTTCTATCCATGAAATTCCTATGTGTTATAGTAATTGAGCTGGGATCCATGTTAGAAATCATGTTTAGGCCATGTAATTATTCTGTTGGGACCCACTGAGGTCATTTCTACTGTTGCGTTATTTGCTTAAAGTGCAATTACATGCTCAGTCATATTCATTCATATGCATACAATATATCAGTCTCTGTTATCATTTGTTGTCACATCATGTTATCATTGTTTGGGTTGATTGGCATGAGATTTGTGAGCCCGAGACTCTGGAGAGATTGATGACTGAGTGAGGCCGAGGAACTATTTGTGAGTGTCATTTATGGGATCGGGCTGCGCACCGCAGCAGGTATTATTGATTCATGATGGGATCGGGATGTGCGCCACAACGAGTATTATTGATTCATGATGGGATTGGGATGCACGCCGCGCCGGGTACTATTGATTTATGATGGGATCAGGCTGCGCGCCGCAGCAGGTTTTATTAGCGCTTGGACAGGATCCTCTCCTCCGGAGTTTGACATACTTGCAGTGAGCACAGGTTTTATTGATTCATGATGGGATCGGGATGCGCGCCCCAGAAGGTACCATACAGTGCTAAGTGGTTTAGCGTGATGAGTGAGAGTGTGAGACAATAAGATTGAGTACCCAGAGAGTGTGAGTACATGATTTCATCACTGTTATATATTGCATTTGGCATGCATACTTGACATACATGCATAGAGATGGATTTCCTCATGCTACACAATTTTGTGATATTCATGACTTCACCTGCACATTAACATGTAGGCATAGAGATGTACTTTCCTCATGCTATCTCAGAATAAAATATCTCATTTGTTGTTAAAAGTTTTTGGAAAAAATCACTGATTTTTGACTTACTCCTATTTTGGTGATTTCGGTGAAAGATTTGTGTTTTATTGTTATACTTGAAAAGAATGCCTATTTTTTCGTAACTGTGGACGAGCTGAGCATCATATCTTTGAGATGTTTCTTGTACTACTTTTATTATATTGTTATGAGTTGCTGTTGGATATTGGTGTTGGACTCTGACTATTGTCCAGGCTCGTCACTAGTTTCAAGCTAAGATTAGGTTTATTACTTATTGAGTACACGGGGTCGGTTTTACTCATACTACACTACTGCACCTTGCGTGCAGATTTTGGAGCTGATGTTGCTGTGTATTGCGGGAGCTGGCATTGAAAATGAACCTGCGTTCCGGTTATATAGCTACCTCTTGTTCATGGTAGCTTTAGATTTATAAAGATCTATTTATGTATATTTCGGACAGATGATGTATTTATTTCATAAAAGTTTTGTAAACTCTAATTCTTATCATTATCATTATATTGTGGGTTATTGTTTAATTGCTTTCCTAACTTTGTGTGGGGTACTACAACTTAAGATTTTGGTTGATTGTACTATTTGAATTATGTGAAAGACGTGTACATGAGGTGGCGAGTGTGTACACGGCTTTTATGTGAAATTTTACCGGTTTAGACACTTAGGATTATCGTAAGCATTTAATTGAAGTTGCTATCCTTTATTTTATCTTTTGTTCTCAAGCTTATTCTTATATGCCTTAATAGAAGTTGTCATTACATGTTCTAGTTTTCATTATCGAGGTTACTATTATATGCATTTATTGGTAGTTGTTGTTGCATGCCATTCTTTCTCTTGTTGAGTTATTCTCATCCATTTAGTTATACAGTATGTAAATGCGGGATTCGAGTCTTACAAGAAATTTCGCATGTTGGAAATTAGGTTCTAAGGCTTGCTGACTAAGGTTAAAGTAATGATCTTCAGTTATGATATGTTGCCAGGCTTACATGGATTGGGTGATGTAGGATCACCCCCGGGTATGTGCATGTTATGGTTACACGGCGATTTGATGGCTTCGGAACGACTCTAGCCACGTTCGAGGACAAACGTATATTAAAGTGAAAGAAAATGTAACGACCCGGCCAGTTGTTTTGAGAATTTGCATTCTGTTCAGTTGGAGTCTTGAGCAGCATCGTATGATGTATTATGCCTTTTGTGAATCGTCGATTTTGGTTTTCAGGCTATTCAGAATTGATTTGGAAGAATAATTCTCAACTAGGAAGCTTTAAGTTGGAAGAGTTGACTAAGTTTGAATTTTTATTATTTGACCTTGGATCGTAGTTTTGATTATTCTGTTAGGTCCAGATGATAATTTTGGACTTGGGTGTATGCTCGGAATTTCATTTGGATATTTTTAGAAGGTTTCAGCACTAATTGACGAAAGTTGGAAAATTTGAAGGTTTGAAATATTCATAAGTTTGACTGGAGTTGACTTTGATGATATCAGGTTCGAATTGTGGTTCTTGGAATTAGAATAGCTTTGTTATATCGTTTGGGACTTGTGTTCAAAATTTGCGTTCATTCCGGGTTGATTTGATATGTTTCGGCATGAGTTTTGAAAGTTAAAAGTCCAAATGTTAATTAAGTTTGAATTGATGTGCGATTCATCATTTTGATGTTGTTACGCATGATTTGAGGCCTCGAGTAGGTCCGTGTTATGTTTTGGGACTTTTTGGTACATCAGACGGGGTCCCGCAGGGCTCGGGTGAGATGCGGACGTGTTTCAGATCATTTTCATTCATGTGTGATGGCTGGTTCTTTTTTTGCCGGATCTAGTGTGGTTGCACCTGCGGGGTAATGGGTGCAGTTGCAATGGTCGTAGATACGGTCACATGGGTACAGAAGCGAAGGAAGGCTGGATGAGGGAAGATTGCAGAAGTGAAATGCTGGGCGCATCGGTGCGTCCACAAGTGCGGGAATTCAATCGCAGAAGCGGATGGTAGCTAGTTTGGGAGATTGTGCAGAAACAGATTTAGCCTCGCACCTATGATTATGTAGAATCGGAATAGTGTCCACATGTGCGAGAGGTCAGCTGGTTAGTGGAGTCCGCAGAAGCGGAGCCGCAAAAGCAGCTATTATTATCGCAGATGCAAATGTGCATGGGCAGAAGCTATTTTATTGAGGGCTTGGTTATTTTATTCATATTTTGAGTTATGGAGTTCGGATTGAGGCGATATTTACCATATGGATTGGGTAAGTATTGTCTACTCGGTTTTGAATATATTTCATGAATCTATCCTCGTTTTTGGCATTTTGTTGATGATTACAAAAAATAAATATAAGGTTTTTGTCTAAAATTTCATAAAGTGAATTTTTGAGTTTTGAACATCGGTTCGGAGTCGGATTTGAGTGAAACTAGTATGGTTGGACTCGTAATTGAATAGGTTGTCGAATTTATTGAGTTTCGTCGGGTTTCGAGGTACGAGCCTAGGTTTGACTTTTTGGTTGACTTTGGGCTTTTGATTTAAAGATTCGACCTTTATCGACTAGGTTTGTTTCCTTTGGCATTATTTGATGTTCTTGAGTTCCTTTTGGCTAGTTTCGAGTCGTTCGAAGGTCGGTACGTGCGGGATCACATTTTTAGAGTATTGTTTGGCTAACTCAATATTGGATTCGGTTTATTCGAGGTAAGTAACACTTCTAAACATGGTGTTGAGGGTATGAGCCCCTGAATATACGTGTTATGTGTGTGTGGTTTAGGTGATGCACATGCTAGGTGACGGGCGTGTGGGCGTGCACCGGGTGAATTGTGACTCGATTGATTTTGTAGTATTGTATAGCTATCTATCTTGTTTCTATCCATGAAATTCCTACATGTTAGAGTAATTGAGCTGGGATCCATGATAGAAATCATATTTAGGCCATGTACTTATTCTGTTGGGACCCACTGAGGTCATTTCTGATGTTGAGATATTTGCTTAAATTGCAACTACATGCTTAGTCATATTGATTCATTTACATATCATATCTCAGTCTTTGTTATCACTTATTGTCACATTATATTATCATTGTTTGGGCTGATTGGCATGTGATTTGCGAGACCGAGAAACTGGACGTCGCCGCAGGTACTATTGATTTATAATGGGATCGGGTTGTGCGTCGTTGCATATTTTATTGGGTTAGGTACCATCACGATTAGTTGTATTTTTGGTCATGAGAGTGTCTTGCCTAGCTTTGTGTGGGTTACTACCCCTCAGGATTTGAGTTGATTGTACTATTTGAAGTTTTTATGTAAAATTTTACATGTTTAGACTCTTAGGATAATCATAAGCATTTAATTGAAGTTGCTATCATTTATTCTATCTTTTGTTGTCAAGCTTATTCTTATATGCCTTAATAGAAGTTGTTATTACATGTTCTAGTTTTCAATATCGAGGTTGTTTTTATATGCATTTATTGGTAGTTGTTGTTGCATGTCATTCTTTCTGTTTAGTTATTCTCATGCATTTAGTCGGAGTTGCTATTTCTTGCTATCTCTTGCATTGTTATGCTTATGTTTTGCATTTGAATTGGAAGTTTCCATCACATGGGGATACCTTCATTTTTGGAGGTATTGAAATTGTAGTTGTAAAAGCTATTAATACATTATGATTGAAGTTGTTGACTATTGGGATATCTTTCCTTGTTGAGTTGTTTCTCATTCATTTTGTTGTTATTAAGATTCTGGTACATATTGTGGTTGAGCCATTGGCTATGTGCTGTGATAACATTGGTATTGTTGATTTGGCAATGTTGTAGAATATGGGCACGTGTGGTACAAGTTAATTATTATGTTGTGATATTGATATGTATATGGTGGTATTAGGGTGGGTAGTGAAACGCATGCAGTGAGATAAGGTAGGATTTATACGCATGTTTCTAGTAAAGGAATTACTTGAAGCCACGCGGTGAGATAAGGGGGCTAAAACACGAGTAGGTATTTCGGAAAATAATATTTTAAAATAAATATAGGGCTCACGTGGTAATATAAGGAAGATTGTGATTGTGATTGTGATTTGTGAAATGGGAACATGAGGTGTGGTACCTCGGTGTGATTTTGTTTCACATTCTAGATTGGATAGGTTCATTGATTTGAACGGTTATTGCATTATTTTCCATAAATTTATTTCACTCGTATTTTGACTGTTTGATCATTGTTGCTTTTATCATATGTTCCCTCTTTGTCGTTCTTTATTGCCTTAATTTCCACTGTTAGCGTGGTTCTGATAAATTTCTTAATTTTCATTTATTTCCTTCATTTCCCCCCTGTCATATTATATTAATATTTTGCACAGGCTTTATATCTCTAGTAGGTGTCTTGACTGGTCTCGTCACTAGTCTACCAAAGTTAGGCTTGATACTTGCTAGGTACTGTTGTGGTGTACTCATGATATGCTTATGCATATTGTTGTGCATATCCAGGTACTTCTGCTCGTGGCGGACGCCGGTGAGTTTACCCAGATATTTTGAATACTTCGAGGTATACCTTCTTGACGCTCGTAGGCCTCGGAGTCAACTTCTGTTATTGCTTTTACTATTGTTTATCTTCTCATCAAACAGTGTTGTATTAGATATTCTCATTATATTTCAGTTCTACCGGTTTTGGGGATATTATAATTGTTGTACAATTTTGATTTCATTATTATAGTTATTATTTTAATTTATCATCTTAGCTATTAATTCTATTAAATTCTCAATGTATGTTAGGCTTATATAGTCTTAGAGGTGCCATCACGACATTCTAAGGTGGGAATTCGAGGTCGTGATAATATATTAAGAAATATCTGCACAAATACAAAATCAAAACAATGCTTCTATATGTTGCCGAACTCGTAAATTGAATGGTAACTCTGTCCTTGCTCATTAATCCCATTTGCCAGGAAAATAGAGTTTGTAGAGGATGGAAGTGGTGACCTCCTCCAAAATACGGTTCAACTAAACCAGTTGGTCAAATATCACTTCTACCCCAAATAACGTTGAAATATTAATTTAATTTATCCTTAATGTTGTTAATAAGAATATTATGAATATCTAAAATAGAATTATCGAGAAGAGTCGTAATAATGTACTTTAATTATATTTTTTATATTATAATTTTATAGTAATTTATTTATTTATTTAAATATCCATGTTGCATACAAATTATACTTTTCCGTGTCCAACTTCAAGCTTACTGTGATTAATGATGATTACACATTTCTGTCTCTCTCATTGCTCCTTGTCATCTTATATCTCTCAATTGTGTTGCTGGTAACGGCTATTTCATTGCTCCCACTAGCGTCTCCAACAAGCATAGGTAATCAACAGGTGAGTAGCCCTTTCTTCTTTTCTCTCTCTTCTTGACCCTAATTCGCCCCCACCTCTTTCCCCTCCCTTCTCTGCCCGAATTTGCCTCTCTCCATCAAACTTTCTTCTTACTTTCTCTCCCCCCCCCCCCCCCCTTTGCTTTCACCTTTGTCTCCATTCTCTCTTATTCTTCTCTCTCCAGACCAATAATTCTTTTCTTGCTCCAATCCACCAGCTTTATTACCTCTCTCTCTTGTACGCTTATTCTTCTTCACCATCTTGTTTTCGTATTTTCTTGTGGGCTCGTGGGATTTTCCTCTATTTTTTCAGGCAACCACTTTCCAGAGCCCCATTGAAGAAGCACATGAGGTAGCCGGTGTGAAGGACAGTCGCTATTAGTAGCAGGGATGGCACATAGCGAGCATGTACGACTGGGAGTGAGTCCTTCTAGCCTTCAATAGAAAATCGACATCTCAAACTATATCCTAGGTTCTATCTGTCTAGAGTTGGAACCTCTGGATCATTTGTCGACTCTTTTGTCTCCCTATCTTTCTATTTTATATAGACTGACATATCCTAAGCTTTCTAGTTTTATTTGTTTTCTCAATTTATGCATTCTAGTTGTAGTTTTTATATGTTATTTAGACTTGTTGCCTGATGTAGGGTTAGTGTTAGTTTACTATAACCTAGATTATTATGGCTCTGGTGTATAATAGTAGAATCAGGTTATATCCTCGGGTAAGGCGTGGGCCGGGAGCAAAGAGGGCAAGGGAACCTCTAGGTTGAGATTTGGGTCCTAGAATATATGTACATTAATGGCGAAGTCTGTTGAGTTAGTGAAGATTCTACATAAGAAGAAGATTAGTGTAGCTTGTGTTCTAGAAACTAGATGGGTGGAAGATAAGGCACGGGGCGTAGACGGGTTTAAATTCAGGTACTTAGGAGGAGTGAGGATAAGAATAGAGTAGGTATTTTGGTTGATAGGGAACTCAGGGAGTAGGTGGTAGAGGTGAGGAGGGTGAACGACAGATGTCTACTAAGTTAATGGTTGGAGGGCTTACATGTAACGTTATTAGTGCATACGCACCTCAAGCAGGTTTGGATGAAAAAGTCAAAAGACACTTTTGGGATGGTTTGGACGAGGTCGTGCAAGGTATTCCACAAACCTAGAAGTTATTCATAGGAGGAAATTTCAATGGCCACGTGAGGAAGACTTTTAGGGGTTATGACGACGTCAAGGCGGTTGCGGTTTCGGGGTTAGAAATGAATGTGGAACTTCTCTATTGGTTTTTACATAGCTTTTGATCTGATGATAGATAACTCATATTTCCAAAATAAGGAGGATCCCTTGGTCACTTTCTAGAGTATAGTGGTCAAGACCCAAATTGACTACCTACTCGTTAGGAAATGTAATAGAGGCTCATGCTCATACTGCAATGTTATCCCGAATGAGAACATCATCAACTAACATTGACCCTTGGTAATGGACTTTGAGATTAAGATGATGAGAAAGAAGAGGATCGGATATGGTCAACCTAAGATCAAGTGGGGAGCCTTGACTAAGGACAAAGATCAGTAATTTGGGGAGAAGTTGATGGCTAGGGGGCCTGGAGAAGTAATGAGAATGCGAGTAGTATGTGGACCAGGACAACGGATGATATTAGGAATGTAGTTAGAGAGGTGTGCTCTAGTGGACAAAAAAGGGACTAGTGGAGGAATGGGGAGGTTCAAGAGAAAATGGCAGCAAAGTAAGCGGCGTATTTGAAGATTGTGGAGAGAAAGTACGAGGAAGAAAAAAGAATGAATAGAGAGTGGTATAAGACGACTAAAAGGAGGAGACGTTATTGGTTACATCAACGAAGACATCCGTATTTGGACACTTGTACGATAAACTCGGAAATAAAGGGGGAACAAGAAGATGTACAAAGCTAGCTAAGGTAAGGGAGAGGACGGCTGCCACGACCCAAGATCTCACCTAGTCGTGATGGCACCTAACCTTAATATGTTAGGTAAGCCAAGCAGCATAACTCACCACTATACTGAGAAACCATTTGCAAAAATGAAAAGAAAATAGCAAAGAATGCCCAATACAACTATCCCAAGGACTGGTAGTACAAGTATAACGACCCGACTTGTCGTTTTATGAATTAGCGTCTCGTTCAGTGACTTAAGGTCCCGAACAACTTCGTAATGTGTATTATACCTTGCCTGCACGGTCGAGTTTAGTTTTGGAAGGTTCAGAATTAAATTGGAAGAACAATCCTTATTTTTTAAGCTTAAATGAAAATAGTTGGCCGGAGTTTGACTTTTGAGCAAACTACTCCAAAATGGGATTTTGATGATGTCAATAGCTTTGTATGGTAATTTCAAGATTAGGTGTATGTCCGAATTTTGATTTGGGAGTTCATAAGACAATTTGACGCATTTTGGCGAAAGTTGGAAAATGGAGGATTTTTAAAAAGTTTGACCGGGAGTTGACTTTTTGATATTGGGGTTGAAATATAATTCTGGAAATTTGAATAGGTCCGCTATGTCATTTATGACTTGTGTGCAAAATTTGAAGTCAATTGGACTTGATTTGATCGGCTTCAGTATCGAATGTAGAAGTTGGTATTCGATAGTTTCATTTAAGCTTTAATTGGGGTGTGATTCATGTTTTAGTGTTGTTTGATGTGATTTGAGACATCGACTAAGTTTGTATGATGATTTAGGACTTGTTGGTATATTTGGTAGAGGTCCCGAGGGCCTCGGGTAGATTTCGGATGGTTAACGGAATTTTTATTTGGATAATTTTAGAATGTTTTGACATCGTTTCTTCAAGAATAAGCGGTATCACATTAAGAAAATGAGCTCCAAATTCAGTTTTGATTGAAGAATTATATCCGTATTGAAATATTGGAGCCATAGCAAAAATAATCGTCGAATGCAGACATCGTATGAGAGAGTTATGCCCATTTCCGTGTTGGAAAAGATTTCTCGTCACCAGCGTCTAGGGTAGTGTGGGGCGCTAGCCCTGGTGCTGGGATTTTTTGGGATTCTGGAAACAGCGCTGCAGCCAGCGTCCCATGCCACCTGTGGCGCTCAAACATTAAGCTCTATAAACAGGGGGTTTTGCCATTTTTAACAAAAATAGAGATGGGGAGCTCGGTTTGGGCGATTTTCAAAGGGGGTTTTCACATGTTTGAACTGGATAAGTGTTCTACATCCGAAAGTGATTATATTTCTTAAATCCATGGTTATATTCATCGTTTAATTCGAGTTTTGATGGAAGAGATTGAGATTTTTGTAATTTCTTTTAAAAACGAAAATTTTAGATTTGGAGGTCTATTCGTTATCGGAATTTGATAAAATTAGTATGATTGGAATTGTATCAAAATGGGTGTTCGGATTTCATAAACATTTTGTCGGGTTCCGAGAGGTGGGATCCGCGTTGACTTTTAGTTGACTTTTTAATGTGAAACTTTAAGTCGACGTTATATTATATGGAATTGTTTCCGATAAATTTTAATGAAGTTATATAATTAATTTGGATAGATTTGAGTTGTCTAGAGGTTAATTCAAGCAAGAAAGATATTTTGGAATAGCGGCCTAACTTCAAAAAGGTAAGTATCTTGCCTAACCTTGAGTGGGGGAATTACCCCTTAGGCATTGAGTCTTATGTAAAAATTGTGTAATTGAAAATCATGTACGCGAGGTGACGAGTACGTACTTGGTTTATATGTGCAAATTATATTGGTTGAAATTCGTAGACGGCCTTATGTATTAAATTGGAAAATAATTGAAACTTAGTAAATTCTTGATTTATCATGCCTCATTCTTTGTTTGTCGATTTTGTATTTTTATATGATAATTTGGTGTGATTGCCACTTGGATTTTTCGGTGAATTTTGTGCGTTTGTTGATTTGATATTTCTTGGAAATAATCACATTATGTATTTTTCATATATAAATAATTAATTATATAAGTTTAAATTTAGGCGTTTATATATTTATCTAAAATTTAGATTAAAGAAGGCATTGTCCTATGATGAGTTATTTTTCCATCCTTGTGGTTGTTTTTGAGATTTTATATACATTGTGTTGAGCCGTGGACTATCTTTTGTGAAATAAATTGACTTTGTTGTACCTTTGGAATGGTTGTGGCCTACGGGCAATTTGTAAATACGAGTTGATTATGTTGTGTTGTTGTGATAGTATTCTGTGTGAATTATTGTGTGATTTGGGTTACTGTTATGCGGCGTATAAGGGTGGAATTCGCGTATAAGGGTGGAATTCCATTATTGACTTTATGCAGGCATAAGGGTGACATTTTACTGATGTTATGTGTGTTGGGATATTATTTGGGCGGAGTGATAAGGGAGGCTATTAAACGGAGTGATAAGGGAGGCTATTATAGGAGCGATAAGGGTGGCTATAGGAGCGATAAGGGTGGCTATTGATATTGACAGGGCGGAGGGATAAGGGAAGCTATTATAGGAGTGATAAGGGTGGCTATAGTATAGATAAGGGTGGTTATTGTCAGGAATGATATGTGATAATGTGGGGTTATTGTGGTGGTAATTTGTATGTAATGATGTGGGGTTATTGCGTTGGTAATTTGCATATAATGTTGTGATTTTCCTTGTGTTTATTTTTATACCTTGCGCAACCTGTCTTGGTATTTTGGTAAACTTGATAATAGTCTGATCTATGTTGAAATTGTGAGCATGTGCTAGTGCCGAGCGGATTATGTTATATGGGATCAGGTTGCACTCCGCAAAATGTATGATTAATGTTATATGGGATCGGGTTGCACGCCGCAACGGATATGAAATGTGGGCACGAGGTGCCGGGGAAAATATGATGATTTTTATTATTGGCACATGAGTTGTCCGTGCGGTTTTGATAGAAATATGGGCACGAGGTGCCATGAAAACATGAAAGTGGGCTGAGAACCGTGTTACGAATATATGAAAGTGGGCTGAGACCCGTGTTTTATGATTATGAAATGAGGTGTCACAAGGTGACTTTTATTTGAAAGAATTTATATTCCAAAGATATTTATTTGAAAGAAGTTTATATTCGAAAGATATTTATTTGAAAGAAGTATATTCGGAAGGTATTTATTTGAAAGAATTATATGTGAAAGATTTATATTTGAAGGACTTGATTAATTGGTTGTACTTGTGTTCCTTATTCGTTTGAGCAATAATTATGGTGTTCTTGTTGCCTTGCTGTTTATATCACTGGTTGATTTTTGTTACTATCATTGCTAGTTATTTTTCAGTACTATTGTATACTGCTATATTGCACAGGTTATTTGACTAGTGAGTGTCTTGACTGTACCTCGTCACTATTCCACCGAGGTTAGTATTGATACTTACTGGGTACCGACTGTGGTTTACTCATACTACACTTCTGCATATTTTTGTGCAGAGCCAGGTATTGGAGATATCGGACTCAGGCAGAGTTAGTGTGTTGATCACAAGGATTAATGTAGAGCTGCTTAGTCGTCACAGACCCTTAGAGTCTTTCCATTTTATTGTACTGTTAACTCTTATTCGAACAGTATTGTATATTCGATCCTTGAGATCATTACATGTATTCAGCTATAGTTCGTGACTCAGTATTACCAGTCTTGGGAGGTTGTTATAATTGTTTCCGCTTTTGTTTTTGATACTTGTATTAAATTATATGTTTAAAAAATGGCTCGAAGTGTAATCTTAATCGGCTTACCTAGTAATAGAGACTAAGTGCCATCACGACGCATGTGGTGGGATTTTGGGTCGTGACAACAAGTCATGAGCCCCTATGATTTAAATTTACATAATTGATATGAGGAGTAAATACAACATATGTTCGAAGTTTACATAAATAGAAATAAAATATCACGACATAAAATCCCAACCAATCGGGGTCGTACTGGCACCTATCAATGTTTGCTAGGTAAGCCAACATATAATAGAGAATCAAGAAGAAATACTATAAAGACTAACATTAAAATAATAACAAGACGAAAAGACAATCTCTGATATAATTACCATAAGTCTAAAACCAACATCTAACGTGAATAACATCAGAATGTGGAGTCACAAGTACATGAGCTTCTAGATCCTACTATGTATAAGGTTCCGAAAGAAATACAATATTGTCCGAAGCAAAATGGAAATAGTAGAATGAAAATAAGAAAGTGACTCTAAGGCATGCGAACGGGGTGCAACTCTACCTTGAATCACTGTCCAGTATCCGCTAAGTACCTCTCGAGACTTCACTTGTACCAATGTCAGGATCTGCACAAGAAGTGCAGAAGTGTAGTATGAGTATAACTGACCCAATGTACTCAGTAAGTGTCGAGCCTAACCCTGACGAGGTAGTGATGAGGCTAAGACAATACACCTACTATGATTCTGTGCAGTTTCATAAATAAAACAACAAAATAACAAGTAAAGCATCAAAAGTACAAATGGGATAGGGACATATAAAACGGGCAACAATCGAAAACAATAAGTGAAGAATCACCAAGTAACCTCATTTCAAAGTAAGCAACGAAATCACCCAGTCAAGTTCACATTTTAAGTATCAAGTCAAAGCAATGAAGTCAACAAATCTTACGGCGTCACCCTTCATGTTTTTACTTTCATCCTCACCATATAATATAAATGCAAGTGCACGGCGTCACCGTCATGCTTTTACTCTCATCCTCACTATATAATGTAAATACAAGTGCACGGCATCACCCTCCGTACTTTTACTCTCATCCTCACCATGTAATGTAAATGCAAATGCACGACATCACCCTTCGTGCTTTTGTACTCATGCTCACATGATAATAATAATAATAATAATAATAATAATAATAATAATAATAATAATAACAACAACAACAACAATAATAATAATAATAATAATAATAATAATAATAATAATAATAATAATAATAATAATAATAATAATAATAATAATAATAATAATAATAATAATAATAATAATAATAATAATAATAATAATAATAATAATAATAATAATAATAATAATAATAATAATAATAATAATAATAATAATAATAATAATAATAATAATAATAATAATAATAATAATAATAATAATAATAATAATAATAATAATAATAATAATAATAATAATAATAATAATAATAATAATAATAATAATAATAATAATAATAATAATAATAATAATAATAATAATAATAATAATAATAATAATAATAATAATAATAATAATAATAATAATAATAATAATAATAATAATAATAATAATAATAATAATAATAATAATAATAATAATAATAATAATAATAATAATAATAATAATAATAATAATAATAATAATAATAATAATAATAATAATAATAATAATAATAATAATAATAATAATAATAATAATAATAATAATAATAATAATAATAATAATAATAATAATAATAATAATAATAATAATAATAATAATAATAATAATAATAATAATAATAATAATAATAATAATAATAGAAGCATGTGCCTGGCATCACCCTTCGTGCGTTGTCCTCACGGTCACTCAAGAAATAATGGCAATATGCAAATAAGACACAGTAACACCCTTCCTACGTTTCACACTTCCTCACCAAGCTATCATAACAACACAATGCCAAGCAAGGTGGGAAGCAAATTTAACTTCAACAATAGTAGTGGAACACAACTCATCATATGAGGATCTTTCAACAATTAGTACCAAGAACCAATCAACAAATTTCATGATCTCAACAACCAATATCCCCAATCTCAACATAGGGAATAATATGTAAGTGAGTAATTAAAGAATTAACAATCTGTCTAAGGCATGGAAGACATAATACACAAGATAACATAATACAAGTACAGTAAATTCCACCCGCATGCTTATCCCATGACCCACACATATGCAATCATCACCTTGCATATACGCCGACCCCATCACATAATTCACATAGAAAATCGACTTGATCCAACCTTAATTTCTCTCAAATCAAGATTAACCAAGACATTTACCTCTTTCCGAAAAAAAATAATAATTAACTATGGTTTTTCCTTTAGAACAAAGCTCCAAACCAACCGAATCGATGAATTTGGGAAGCAAATTCTCCTCAAAATCGTCTCTACGAAGTTTAGGGTTGAAAATAGTTTAGAATGCGCTAAGTCCCGATTTTTCAAACTTTTACCCTGCTGCAGATGTCGCAATTGCGAACTCTTGTTTGCAATTGTGTTTTTTGCAAATGCGAACCACTGATCGCAAATGCGATCACTGTCACAATGTCACAGATGTCGCAAATGCGAGATACTATTCCTTCATATTTTCTATGGACCCTTCAGGGCAAATGCGAACTAAGCTTCGTATTTGCAAAGCTGCCTGACCCCTGCTCAATGTCGCAAATTTGCCGCCTGGATCGCAAATACGACCACCCCCAGTCTGCAAATGCGACCCTATTCTCACAAAAGTGAAGTGTTCAGTCCTAGTTTGCATTTGCGAGCATGACATCGCAATTGTGAGTCTCGCAATTGTGATCAGGTCCTCGCAAATGCGAGACCTATAGATCAACACCAACATGTTTTCTATTACGTCTCAATTCAATCTGCAATGCACCTTATACTCACCCAAGCCCTTCGGGCTCTAATCCGAACATCCAAACAAGTGTAATAACATCATACAAACTCTCTCTCTAACTCAAATCATCAAAATAACATCAATTATCAAGAATTAATTATCAAAACTCAAGATTTTCAACTTTGAAACTAAATTTTCTAATTTTCCATAAAATGCGGCAAAACGCCCTCGGGTCACTCCGAGACCCCAACCAAACATGCGTACAGGTCCAAACATATCATACGAACTAACTGGAATCGTAAAAACACTGATCCGAGGTCGTTTACCGAAAATGTTAATTGTGGTCAACTCAAGTCATTTTTAAAGCCAAAAGTCACATTGTCTTTAGAAATTCACATATAAGCTTTCTGAAAAATAACACAGAGTACGCACATAAATCATACATCATCAAACAAAGCTACGGGAGGTCTGGGAACACAAGAAAAGTAGTTACTGCTCAAAATGACCTATCGCGTCGTCACATTCTCAACCTCTAAAAGAAACGCTCGTCCTCGAACGGACATAGAAATGTACTTGGACTGGTAAAACTATGTGGGTATATACTCTTCACATCAGAATCGGACTCCCACACAGCCTTCTCAATCGGCTGATCTATCCAATGCACTTTCACAGAAGAAAAACTCTTAGATCTCAACTTTCGAACCTGTCGGTCTAGAATAGCCACCGGCTCTTCCTCATAGGTCCAATTCTCATCAAACTCCATCGTGCTGAAATCTAAAATATGTGACCTATCCTTATGGTACTTCCGAAGCATGGAAACATGAAATACTGAATGTACCCCTGCTAGGCTAGGAGGAAATGAGCAACCTCCCCAGCTCTCTCCAAAATCTCAATTGGGTCAATAAACCTCGGGCTCAACTTGCCATTCTTCCCAAACCGTATCACACCCTTCATAGGTGACACTCGGAGAAGAACCTTTTCACCTTCCATGTAAGCCACATCCCAAAACTTCCAGTACGTATCATGCTTTTTCCTAGACTGAGTTGTACGAAGTCACTCCTGAATAAACTTAACCTTTTCCAAAGCATCACGGATTAAGTTGGTGCCCAATAATCTAGCCTCACCGGGCTCAAATCAACCAACCATCGAATGACATTGCCTCCCATATAAAGCCTCGTATGGAGCGATCAGGATGCTCGACTGATACCTATTATTGTAGGAGAACTCTGCTAATGGTAAAAACTGGTCCCACTAGAGCATACCTGCAACTTGTTCTCCAAAATCTGAATAGTGCGCTCGAATTTTTCGTCTTTCTGAGGATAAAATGCAGTACTCAGCTCGACTTGCATGCCATACACATACTGCACGGCTCTCCCAAAGTGTGATATGAACTGCGTGCCCCAGTCAGAAATGATGGAAATTAGCATGCCTTGCAGGCTGATAATCTCCCGGATGTAAATCTGAGCCAGTCGCTCTAAAGAATAGGATGTCATCATTGGAATGTAGTGTGCGAACTTAGTCAATCGGTCCACAATAACCCAAACTGTGCCATATTTCTTCAAGGTACGTGGAAAGCCTACTACAAAATTAATAGTGATGCGCTCCCACTTCCACTTCGATATTTCCAATCTCTTAGTCAGACCACCTAGTTTCTGATGCTCATACTTCACATTTTGACAATTTAAATACCGAGAGACATGACCAACAATATCTTTCTTCATATTCTGCTACTAATAGTGTTGATTCAAGTCACGATACATTTTTATGCACCTGGGTGAATGGAATACCGCAAATTGTGATCCTGCACAAGGATCAACTCTCTCAACTCATCAACATTCGGAACACAAATCTAGCCCTGAAGCCGCATAACACCATAGGCTCCAATCACAACCTCCTTGGAACCAACCCGTTGCACCGTGTATTTCAACACCAACAAGTGAGGATCATCAAACTAGCAAGCCTTGATATGTTCCAACAATTATGACTGGGCTACAACGCAAGCAAGAACCCGACTCCGAAACATCCAACCTCACAAACCGGTTGGCCAAAGCCTGAACATCCATGGCTAATGGCCTCTCCACTGCCGATAAAAATGCCAAACTGCTCATTCTCTCTGCCTTCCTACTCAATGCATTATCCACTACATTGGCCTTCCCTGGATGATATAATATGGTGATATCATTATCTTTTTAATAACTCTAGCCATCTTTGCATAGACAGGTTATGGAGACTCCAATGGTCGGTATAGACCTCACATGGAACGCTGTATAGATAATTCTTCCAAATGTTGAGCACGTGAACAATGGTAGCCAACTCCAAATTGTATACAGGGTAATTCTTCTCATGAACCTTCGATGGACGGGACATATATAAAATCAACCTTTCATCCTGCATTAATATGGAACCAAGTGCAATGCACGATACATCACAATACACAATGTACGATACTAAACTTGTGGCCAATACCAATACTGGGGATTTAGTCAATGCAGTCTTCAGCTTCTAAAATCTCGTCTCACACTCGTCGAACCATCAAAAAAGAGCACCTTTCTGGGTCAACTTGGTCAATGGGGCTGAGATAGATGAGAACCCTTCCACGAACCGGTAATAGTAACATGTCAAACCCAAGAAGCTCTGAATCTCTGTAGCTGAAGTAGGTATAGGCCAGTTCTGAATTGTCTGAATCTTTTTTGGATCCACATTGATACCCTTAGAAGACATAACGGGACCCAAAAAGGCAATCGAGTGTAACCAGAACTCACACTTCAAAAACTTGGCATATAATTGATGATCCTTCAAAGTTTGAAGTATAATTTGTTGTTGTTGCTCATGTTCCTCTCTACTGTGAAAGTAAACCATAATATCATCAATGAAGACAATCATGAAGGAATCCAAATAGGGCTTGAATACTCGGTTTATTAAATCCATAAAGGTTGCTAGGGAATTAGTCAAGCCAAATGATAATACCAAGAACTCGCAATGACCATAACGAGTCCTAAAAGCTATCTTAGGGGCATCTGATGCCCTAATCTTCACCTGATGGTAGCCAGATCTCAGATCAATCTTAGAAAATATATTGGCACCTGAAGCTGGTCAAATAAATCATTAATGCTCGACAACGGATACTTATTCCTGATAGTGACCTTGTTCAACTCCCGATAGTCTATGCACATCCTTATTAATCTATCTTTTTTCTTGACAACAACACTGATGCACCCCAAGGAGAGACACTAGGTCTAATAAATCCCTTGTCAAATAAATCTTGCAATTGATCATTCAATTCATTCAACTCAACTGGAGCCATACGGTATGATGGAATAGAAATAACCTGTAACCAAATCAATGCAAAAGTCGATATCTCTATCAGGTGGAATGCCCGAAAAATCTATAGGAAACACCTCAAGAAACTCACTCACAACCGGTACTGAATACATAGAAGAAACCTCTGTACTAGAATCACGGATATTAGCCAAATAAGACAAACACACCTTCTTGACCATACTTCGAGCCTTCAGATATGATACCACCCTGCTAGTGGAGTGACCAAGGGTCCCTCTCCACTCTAATATAGGCAACCCCGGCATGGCTAAAGGCACAATCTTGGCATGATAACCCAAGATAACGTGATATGGGGAGAACCAATCCATGCCAACAATAACCTCAAAATCCACTATATCCAACAACAGAGGATCAACTATGGTATCATAACCATTAGAAGTACCAATACAAGACCTATACACCCGATTAACTACTATATAATCTTCAACCGGTGTAGACACGGAAACAAGAATATCAACAGAATCATAAGGCAAACTCAGATGCTAAGAAAAATATGAAGACACATAAGAATATATATAGAACCCGAATCAAACAACACGGAAACATCTTTATGACAGACTAATATTATACCTGTAATAACTACATCGGACGACTCTGCCTCAGGTCTAGGTGGACATACATAAAAATGGGGTTGGGCCCCACCAACCTGTCCTCCACCTCTAATTATCTAACCACCAATTCGGGCTACCTGACACCCGCCTCTAGCTGGCAGTGCGGGTGATGGAGCAACTTGTTGTGGCATGCCGCTTTGTAACCTATGGAAAAACTTCGCGACGAGCCTCAGATCCCCAAAAGTATAACAAGCCCTTTGTTGACATGACTGCTGACCCTGGACCTAACCTTGTCGATCTGAATAACCACCTTGATAACTCTTAATCGGAGGTTCACTAAATGGAGCTGAAGGTGCACTATATACTAGCTGATCGGGACGAGGTCCGTAAGCATTGTGGCTTCCTGAAGCACCATGGGTAACCAGACGAGGCACCACTGAATCATCCTAAATAATGAGGCCTCTTATTAGAGGTCGTCTCCCTAGCCTGGCCCATGATGCACTCGATCTTCCAGGCTATCTAAATAACCCGAGTAAAGCAAATATCATACTCGGTCCCTCTGGCCATCTGTATACTTATACCATATATAAGGCC
>AWOL01S0070367.1:78778-88778 GCA_000715115.1 Nicotiana otophora | reverse complement strand
CAAATCAACACCAGTACATTTTCTATTAAGTCTTAGTTCAGTCCGCAATGCATCCGAAACTCACCTGAGCCCCTCGGGCTCAAATCCAAACATCCATACAAGTGTAATAACATCATACAAACTCGCTTGCTAACTCAAATCATCAAAATAACATCAAATATCAAGAATTGATCATCAATACTCAAGATTTTCAACTTTGAAACTAAATTTTCCAACTTTTCACAAAATGTACTAAAATGCCCTCGGTTCACCCCGGGACCCCAACCAAATATGCGTACATGTCCAAAAATATCATACGAACCTACCGAAATCATCAAAATACCGATCCGGGATTGTTTACCAAAAACGTTGATCGTGGTCAACTCAATTTATTTTTAAAGCCAAAAGTCACATTTTCTTTAAAATTTCATATATAAGCTTTTCGAAAAATGACACGAGCTATGCACGCCAATTATATGTCATCAAACAAAGCTAGAAGAGGTTTGGAAATACAGGAAAATTAGCTAGTACTCAAAACGTTCTATCAGATCGTCACATGAAATCTTAAACGGACATGAACAAGAGGCAACTCTAATCTGGAACACTGGTATGTCTTCAATGCAAGGCTTCGTTTTCCACAACTACTCAGCACGAAGATCTGCATGCAAGGTGCAAACATATAGTATGAGTACAACTGATCTCACGAACTCAGTAAGTATCTTGACTAACCTCGGTGAAGTAGTGACGAGGTTTTAAGTCAAAAGATACTCACTTACTATTTTAGACAAGGTGGGTTGCTCTGATGGTAAGCACCCTCCACTTCCAACCAAGAGGTTGTGAGTTCGAGTCACCCCAAGAGCAAGGTGGGGAGTTCTTGGAGGGAAGGATGCCGAGGGTCATTTGGAAACAGCCTCTCTACCCCAGGGTAGGGGTAAGGTCTGCGTACACACTACCCTCCCCAGATCCCACTAGTGGGATTATACTGGGTTGTTGTTGTTGTTGTTGTAGATGATAACTAGGACAACAAGGCAAGAGATATGACAATTAACAGTAAGAGCATCAACTGGCGAACTAAGGAGCAAGTTAACATACATGGCAAATAAAGACATAACGCTATGAACTATTCTTATGAAAGAAAATAATAATCATGTAATATGCACAAGGATCATAACCAAATATCCAATACAACACTTTTGCGGCATGCAACCCGATCCTAATATCAATATGAACACTGTTGCGGCATGTAATCAGATCCCAACTATAAATATCGTTGCAGAGTGCAGCCCGATTCCAATATCAATATAAATATCTTTGTATCGTGTAACATGATCCCAATATCAATATAAATATCGTTGCAGCATGAAACTTGACCCTAATATCAATATAAATAACGTTGTGGCAAGCAGTCCGATCCCAATATCAATATTAATATCATTGCAACGTACAACCCGATCCCAATATCAATATAAATATCATTGCGGCGTGCAACATGATCCTAATATCAATTCATATGAAATCATCCAACAACAACGAGGCACAAAAAACATTCACAACATAAAACAAAGAGAACAAACAAGTGAAATTCAACTAGGAAATACAAACTCGAACAAGTAAGATGGGCAACTCCGTATCCAAGAGCTATATATATATATACACACACACAAGGCTTCCACAAACCATAAACACGCAACTAATTTAATAGTCACCCAGTCCGACATAGCATAGAAGAGTAAGACATAAAACGAGTAAAGGCCTGTAGCAAGTAAAAATATGTATCAGGTAGAGGCATTTAATAAGTAAAATCATATAACAAGTAGGGGCATGTAGCATGTAAAGACATATAGTAAGTAAAAACATGTCGTAAGTGAAGGCATGCAGTAAGTAAAGGCATGTAGTAAGTAACGAAATATAACATGTAAGGGAATTTAATAAGTAAAGTACGTAACAAATAAAGGCATGTAATGCGTAAAGGCTAGTAACAGGTAAAAGCATGAATTAGGTAAGGACATGCAACAATAGTAAATCAAGTAAAAGTATAGATGTAACGATAACAAACAAGGTAGGGACATAGATAAGATAGTAACAGACCAAATACAAAACATAGAGGTAAACTACATAAAGAATATAGACGTGAAAGTAATGTACAAGATAGAAAACATAGATGGGAACCAAGGTATAGTGCATGTATGTGTCTAACAAACAAGTAACCAAAATGTAAAAATCCAACTCACATCCTCTCCGCACAGAAACAACCAATGTGCCAATCTCATTTAGAGCCGCACGTAAATACCCATTGTTCCAATATCATATCAACCGCACGGAAATACACATAGTGCAAAATATTGCCTTAAGGCCCCAATCATAATCTGTTATTCCGAATAAAGAAGCTCGAGTAACATGAAAATAACAGGTATAGATATGTGTTCATGATATAAGTATGGCTACAGTCGAACTAAGTACATCAAAAACCTCAAGAATAGCCATTTAAATTCTTTTACAATGCAATATGTTATAACATGATTTCTAGCATGGATAATTAAACTTATTTAGTCATAGAAGTAGATGAACCAAAAGTCAAAAAGATCACAAAGTTCAACAAGGCACGAAAAAGCATATAATCTACCTCGAGCATGGATAACCCTGGAACATGCATATCCGCTCGTCACCTTGCATATGCATTACCCCCCGCATGTAGCAAACAATATCATTTATTAGAAAATCTTCCTCAACAAAGTTAGGGAAGACACTTACCTTATTCCAGAACACATTTCACAACCCGAGACCGTCATTCTTAGAAATACATCTCAAAATGATCCAAACCATCAAATATCATCTAAGGAAGTCAAACAATGCTAAAGCGATCACCCCTAATTAATAAAGGTTCAATATTTTAATGAAATCTCAAAAGTCTCACGTGATCTAAATCCAAAATCGAGACCAAATTCCAATGACCCATCAACCCATGAATCCAAATATATAATTAGTTTAAAGATACAACATCAAATTAAGGTCCAAATTTCCAAAATTAGCTCTCATGAGTTTTACCCCAAAAATCCCTATTTTAACAATATAAATTCTTGGATTTAAGAATAAAAAATATTGAAAGACATGAAATTAAATCAGGAATAAGTAAAAATTACTAACCTTAGAAGTTTGGAAGAAAATCCTCTAAAACATCTCCTTCTAATAAAATCTAGGGCTCAAAATATGAGAAAATGGGTCTAAGTCCCGAAATACACAGCTTATAACCAGCGGCACATGTCGCATTTGTGATCAGAAGTTCGCAACACAAAAGTGACCTCAGGCTCGCAAATGCAAACCCCAACGGAACTAGCAAATGTCGCAAATGTGACCAATAACTTCGCAAATGCAAAGTCCCCCAGGCGGCTAGTCGCAAAAGAAATGCCAGACCTCGCAAAGCGAACCATCGCATAGTCGCAAATGCGATTCCTAACCTCACAAATGCAAGGTCCCCCAGCTCAAACTTCGCAAAAGCAATGGTCGCATTTGCGACCCTTTCATTGCAAATGCGAAGAACTAGAACCAGCAATACAAAACTAATCCTAAACCACCTTGAATCACCCCTCGGGCACCCAGTACCCGTCCAGACATACCAACAAGTCCGAATACATTATCCAAATTTATCCAAAGACTCAAAATTTTATCAACATCATCAAAATCAAGAATTGAACACCAAAACTCATCATGCAACCTTCAAATTCAAGAACTTCAAATATTCACAACCAAGAGTCTGATTCATAACAAATCAACTCACAATGAAACCAAATTTCTCACACAAGCTCCAAATGAAAAAATGGACCTATTTCAAGTCCCAGAATAACAATCCAAACTCGATAGCTTCAAATTCAACTCCTGGTCAAACTTATGAAATTTCTAAACCTTCAAATTGCCAACTTTTGGCAAAAAGAGCCAAATCATCCTAGGAACCTCCAAACACAGACATACGCCTAAGTCCAAAATTACCACACGAACCTATTGGAACTATCAAAACATGAATCCAGGATCGTTTACTGACAAGTCAAACATTGGTCAACTCTTCCAACTTAAAGCTTCCAAATTGATAATTACGCTATCAAATCAATCCCAACTTTCCTGAAAATTAAAATCAACTATACGCACATGTCACAATACACTATATAAAGCCACTCAAAGTATCGAATCAAAGTACTAAATGTTTGAACTCAAAACGACCATTCAGGTCATTACATTCTCCCCCACTTAAACATACGTTCTTCCTCGAACGTGTCAAGAGTCATTCCAAAGCCATCGAATCACAGTATAGACTCACCATACACATACCCACGGGTGATCTCGCATCACCACCATCCATATAAGCCCATCGACATAGTCATGACTAAAGATCCTTCCTTAGACCTTAGCTTACATTCCTTATAACCGATTTCTCGCTTCTGAAACTCCCTCTGAGATCAAATTCTTGTACATATACACTATATTAGTCTTCACAAGCTGCACCAAACTATAAGCACACCCCCAAGTTATAACTACATGATGTACCACATAGCTCATATACCCATAGCACTACCTTCCGACCATAATAGTTGCTTGTTACCAAACCTGATGCCGGTAATATACCTCCTATAAAATAATACCTTGTCCCAAAACTTCACAGCACTGCTAATGACAAACAAGCATGTAGAAACTCACCCACTCATCAAATCCACAAGTCGTGGAGTTCTCCCGCTTGACAAGCACCATTGCCAAAATCTAGACTGACTAATGACATTTTTCTTCAAAACAAACCTTATCCAAATCTGACTACACTAATTCGAGATCCAATAAACTCGTCTCGCCCAGCACAAGTTGCTTAACTAAAAAGTCACATCAAAGTCCACATGGAACCTCACACAATGTGGTCCATGCACAAATCAAACAACAACTTGAATATGACAAATAATGGAAAGAAAAGAAAATAAGAGAACCATCCAACAAATGCAACATATATAATAACAAAAGCATAATGCCATGAACTCATCACACAAATGGAAAACGAAACACACAAAATAAACACAAGGAAGGTATCCCACATAACTCCATTGCGGCGCGCACTCGATCCCAAACATATCAATCCACAAAGGGATATCCATCGATCCATAATGCTCGTGCTCACTAATCACATGTCCATCAATATCAAGCACGATAGAGTGCAAAACAAATATAACTGTAGGAAGATGAATAAGCATAATAAAGGTAAGCACGGGTAAGGTGCAATAAGAAAATCAACATTACAAGAGCCATCTTGCTCATACACTGCCACAAGGCCTAAACAGGACCACAACATGCGTATGAATAATCAAGTAGACTCACAACCCATCATAGCATGAGAGAGTAACATATGAAACAGATCAAGGCATGGATAACATCCATTCTGCCTTATGACACACCCTCAGTAGATGTTGCGTAAGAGAAAGCAAACCCAACCTAATGTAGAATACACATTCTCATTATGTCTACCAATGGTCCCTGAATCAATTTTGATCCTCCTCAAAAAAGGTAAATAACCTTCCAAAAGTCCGCACTGGACTGTCCATAACACATACAATCAGTTGTCTAATCCTTAACACACCTTCATAGTCTGCAACCAAGGAATATTCTGCCTTTAAGAACATTCAGTCTCTAAATCTCAAGAATATAGTAAATCTCCATATCTGATCTCCAACTTTCCCACTAAAATGACTGATACGTCAGTCATACACAGTCACCTCATGAGAAGTACTCCCAGAAATCTTCCGCGTCGAGTAGCAAACCTGAATGTCAATGGTTACCAACCATGCGATCTCTGTAGTACCAGTCAAGCATTCACAAATCAACACACAGTGCATCTTCCACAAGACGCACTCTTCTCAGGCGATATAAGATAGTGCCAGCATTCTCTTAGACATTTAAAATCCCTCATGTTGTCAAGAACGCGTGACATTCCTTCTGAAACTGAACCACAAACTTGTCCATTTAATCCCAATGCCTCATGACTCACTGCATCCACCATGCCATGATATGAAAATATGAGAATATCATCATCAAGTCTGAATCATGAATAGGATAAACGGTCCATAGACCTGAAACTTTCAATTTAACTTAATACATGAGAACATCACAACACGTAACAAACCATCTATACCTGTAGAAGGCATCAACTTCGAGCCATGGTCAAAACCATCATGAACTCTTCGATACCCACTAGCACATAGCCCAACCATCAGACCTGGATCTATCTAAATCAACTGAGTCATGTAGACTTCCAAACCCAAAAGTTACTCAAATCAAATGCTCGCTCAGAAGAGACCTTTTAATGAATTCGAATTTTTTTCTTCCATGTCTCTAATACTACAATGTAGAACCAATAATGATATATAAGTAATATAAGCCTCTTCATCATCCAATGCAAATCTCATATGTTAGCCACACACAAATCTGGAGCTCCTTAGATACCACATATGAATCTTTAACCTACTAGAACCATTCTCGAGAATCACTCAGTTTGAACTAGTCGCGAATGCTTAGCAAAAAATACCGAACAACTAGCACTTTGTTAGCCAATAATACTCCGAAAGAAGAAATGGGGAATTCTTTCCCCCTGCACACCACATGCACAAAGGAATAACAAACCTGAGCAACTCCCCAGCCTCCATATATCAAGAAGGTGTAATATATCATGCATCCAGTAAATTCTTTGCCCAAATCATTCTCAATGACACCCTTCTCAAACCATATCCAATCTGCAGTACATCCAAATCTAGGGACTACAACAACAAATGCTCAAATGACATGATCGTCGATAGCAGACTCTTCCACTTGACTTGGAGCCACAAATACCTCATCTGATAACTCACAATACCCTTCCTTCTTAACTCGACATGCCCTCGCACTGCTATCTAGCTGAATCTCCCCACAAGCTCGCATAGCACTAGTCAAAACATACTCCAATCATCTGCCGAGTACATACTCATCCTCACTATAGTAAGGCCATCTTTCTCAAGTGCCCAAAATGGTAGTATAAACATTCCACTAAGTAGAAGCCTTATACTAATCACACAACCTCAAATTTTATCGCCGGAGATAACCTACCTGCTAACCTCAAATCGACTTCTTCCTATGAACCTACCAGGATCAGAACCACTAAGCAATCAACTAATGTTCCAGAGTCTACACCTATCAATAAGAGATATGAATCCACTTTAGTCCTCCAATGAACGACTGAAATATCCACCAACACATCCACATCTCAAGACTATACAACAGATCGAGACGATAATCAAGAATACATAGCCCCGTGTATCCCATCTGCAACATCACAAACTGTCGGTGTAGATCTAATTCCGAGTAGTCTACATCACATGTGAATCGAAGAGAAAGAAATTAGAGATCTGGGCTTCAAGTTAAATCAAGGTCGCACGATAAGAAAAGAAAGAAGGGAAGTTTCCTAAATGTCATATAGCCTCTCGAATATAGGTATGAATATAGCGAACTGATACCAACTTGTCACGATACAAGATCCCACTTGGTCGTGATGGAACCTAACCTAAACGTGTTAGGTAAGCCAAACAGCATAAGTTACCACTATACTGAGGAACCATCCCGGATAGTGAATAAATATAGCAAAGGAATTCAATACAAATATCCCAAGGACTGGTAGTATAAATCATGAGTCACTATTATCTAGATTTACAAAATGGATATAAGGAATAAATACAATATCTATTTGAAGTTTACATAAACAGAAATGAAATCCTAAACTACCATGAACAAAAGGTAGCTTGAATCAGGAACATTGGTACGTCTTCAATGCAAGGCTTCGTCTTCCGCAACTACTCAAATCCAAGATCTGCACGCAAGGTGAAGAAGTATAGTATGAGTACAACTGATCCCATGTACTTAGTGAGTATCTTGACAAACCACGCTGAAGTAGTGACGAGGTGTTTAAGTCAAAAGATACTCACTTACTATTTTGTCAGAGCAGATGATAAGCAAGACAACAAGACAAGATATATGACAAATAACAATAAGAGCATCAACTGGAGAACTAACGAGCAAGTTAATAAACATGGAAAACAAAGATATAACACTATGAACCATTCTTACGAAGAAAAACAACCATCAAGAAATAAGCATAAGGATCATAACCAAATATCTGTAACAACGGTGCGGCATGCAACCCGATCCTGATATCATATGAACATCGTTCTGGCATGAAACCCGATACCAACATCAATATAAATACCATTATGGTGTGCAACCCGATCCCAATATCAATATAAATAATGTTGAGACGTGCAACCTAATCCTAATATCAATATAAATAACATTGCAGTATGCAACCCGATCTCAATATCAATATAAATAACGTTGCGGCATGCAATCAAATCGCAATACTAATATAAATACCATTGCAATGTGCAAGTAGAGGCATGTAGTAAGTAAAGACTTGTAGTAAGTAAAGTCATGGCGTAAGTAAAGTCATGTAGTAAGTAACAACATGTAACAGGTAAGGGCATTTAGTAAGTAAAGCACGTAACAAATAAAGGCATGTAACGTGAAAAGGCTGATAACAAGTAAAGGCATGAATTAGGTGAGGACATGTAACAGTAGCAAATCAAGTAAAAGTGTAGATGTAACAGTAACAATAAAGGTAGGGGCATAGATATGATATTAACAGAACAAATTAGGAAACATAGAGGTAAATGACACAAGGAACAAAGACATGAAAGTAACATACAAGATAGAAAATATAAATGGGAACCAAGGTAGAGTGCATGTATGTGTCTGACGAACGAGTAACCATAAAGTAAAATCCAACTCACCTCCTCTCCGCATAGAAACAACCAAGCCAATCACATTTCAAACCGCCCGGAAATAACTATCGTGCCAATATCATATCAACCGTAGGAAATACCCATCGTGCCAAATATTGTCCTAAGGCCCCAATCGTAATCTCTTATTATGAATAAAGAAGCTCGAGTAACATAAAAATAACAAGTATAGATATGTATTCATGATGTTGATATGGTCTAATTAAGTACATCAACAACCTTAGGAATAGCCCATTAAATTCCTTTAATAAGCAATATATTTTAACATAATTTCTAGCATGGATAATTAAACTCATTTAGTCATAGAAGTAAATAAAGAATAAGTCAAAAAGATCATAAAGTTCAACAAGGCATGAAGGAGCATATATTCTACCCCGAGCATGGATAACCATGGCACATGCATATACGCTTGTCACCTCACATATGCATCACCTCCGGATGTAGTAAACAATATTATTTATTAGAAAGTTCTCTCAATAAAGCTAGGTAAGACACTTACCTTATTTCGGAATAAACTTCACAACCCAATACTGGCTTCCTTAGAAATACTCCTCAAAATGACCAAACCCTAGTCAAATATCATCTAAGAAAGTCAAACAATACTAAAGGGATCATTCCAAATCAATAAAGATTCAATCATTGATGATATTCCAAAAGTCAATAAAAGTCAACCCGGACCCACATGGTCTATATTCAAAATAAAGACCAAATCTCGATGACCCATAACCCCACGAGTCCAAATATATAATTAGTTTCAAGATCCGGCCTCAAATTAAGGTCCAACCCCTCAAAATTAGCTCTTATAAGTTTTACCCCAAAAACTCCAATTTCTACACTATTAAATCTTAGATTTAAGAGTAAAAATCTATGAAACATTATGGAATTAAATCAAGAATAAGAAAAAATTACTCACCTTAAAATTTGGGAAGAAAAGCCTCTAAAATATCACTTCCTAACAAAGTCTAAGGCTCAAAATATAAGAAAATGAGTCAAAGTCAAGGAATATATATCTTATAACCAGTTGTTGATGTCGCATTTGCGACCAGAGGTTCGCATATGCGAAACTCGCATAAGCGACCTCAGGCTCCCAAATGTGAAGCCCCACTGAACTAGAAAATGTCGCAAATGCGACCAATAACTTCGCAAATGCAAAGTCCCCCTCCTCCCCCCCCCAC
>AWOL01S0070367.1:48801-76515 GCA_000715115.1 Nicotiana otophora | reverse complement strand
CCACCCCCCCCAAGCGACCAGTTGCAAAAGCGACGCCAAAGCAAACCATCACATAGTTCCAAACTCCTAACCTGGAAAATGCGAGATCCCCCAACTCAATATTTGCAAATGTAACAAAACCTCGCAAAAGCGATAGTCGCATTTTCGACCCTCTCAATGCAAGTGCGAAGTACCAGAACCAGCATAACAAAGCCATCTGAAACCACCTCGAATCACCCCCAGGGCCACCTGGACCCTATCCAAATATATCAACAATTCCAAATGCATTATACAAACTTATACAAAGGATCAAAACATTATCAATAATATCAAAACCATAAATCGAACACCAAAATTCATCATACAATCATCAAATTCAAGAACTTCAAATATGCACAACCAAGTGTCTAATTCATACCAAATCAACTTGGAATGAAACAAAACTTAGCACATAAGTTCCAACTGACAAAATGGTCCTATTTCAAGTCTTGTTATAACAATCTGAACCCGATGGCCTCAAAGTCAAATCAAGGTCAAAGTTATATAATTTTTAAACTTTCAAATTGCCACCTTTCGATGAAAAGAGCCAAATCATCCTAGGAACCTCCAAATCCAAATCCGGGCATATGCCTATGTTCAACATTACCACACAAACCTAATGGAACCATCAAAATATGAATATGGGGTCGTTTAATCACAAGTCAAACCTTGGTCAACTCTTCAAACTTAAAGCTTTCAAATTGAGAATTACGCTATCAAATAAATCCCAAACTTCTCGAAAATTAAAATAAACCATACACGCACATCATAATACACCATATGAAGCCACTCGAAGTGTCGAATCACGGAAAACAATGCTAGAACTCAAAATAATCGTTCGGGGCATTACAAAGGCTAGATATCTGGACCAAGTGAAGTGCAATAAATATGTAGATGACACACTACTGATAGAAGAAGAATATATTAGACGAAGATGATAGACCTACTTCCATAAATTCTCGAATAAAAAGGGGGACATGTATATTGTGCTGGGTGATTTGGAGAACTCCGAAAGTCATCGTGATTTTGGGTATTGGATGTGTATTATGTTGAGGATGTAGAGGGGGATATCCGTAGATGAGCACAGGAACAACTACTGGGCCACACGAGATCCCGATAGAATTTTGGAAAAGCACTAGCATGGCTGGATTGGTGTGGCTCACTGGGCCTTTTATTGTAATTTTTAAGATGGCAAATTGTTGGTTCCCCAATGTCACGACCCAAAATTCCAACCCCTCATGATGGCACCTAACACACCCGCTAGGCAAGCCAGACATAATAATGAAGAACTAAAATAACAGAATTTTCAGGAATAACATAAGTCTGAACATTCAATATAATACAATACCGCTAATATATGATAAATTCTTCCCATAACTGGTAAATACATAGCCATGAGCTCTAATACGGGAATACAAATTTGAAATTACTAAATATAATATTGTCTAAAATAAAGAAAACAATACATAAGAAAAGAGATGCCAACACTGCAGGCGAGTATGCAGCTCTACCTCGTCTCTCGAAAACTACGCTCAACAAGCAAATCTGCTATTGGTCCCAACACCTAGATCTGCACAGTTAAGTATAGAGTGTAGTATGAGTATAACCAACCCAATATACTCAATAAGTATCGTAACTAACTTCGGCGAGGTAAAATAAGCAAGAAATTTAATTGATACCAGCTATAACCTGTACAGTACCATAAATCTAACAAGTACAAAACAATAATGCGATCAAGTATAAAGCACGGAATGATTTATTTGTGTGAGTGTGCGCATACTTTCTCAAGTACTTAGCTCAGTAAATGATACAACATATGAGGGTGATATGCAAATGAATCAGTTAATAACTACAAAAGTTTCAAGTAAAGATGAATTGCAAATCCAAACAAACACTGGCCAAATTTTCCTCAATATCCGTGTGTACACCGTCAAGAGAGAAACACGAGAGGGTGACCTTAGGGCGATGGATCCATATCTACACGCTGCACGGACAACTCATGTACTTCATGGATAACTCACGTGCTAATAGTATCAACCGCACGGACAACTCCCGTGTTGCATGGACAACTCACGTGTTGCATGGACAACTCACGTGTTAATAATATCAATAGATAGATCCGCACGGACAACTCATGTGCTAATAATATCAACCACACGAATAACTCACGTGCCAACAATCACAATTCGCTCAGTATGGTCATATGATACCAGTCTAGATCATAACTCACTGAAAGCAAATATACGAGAATACATGTACGTGATCAATGATTATCAAGTTTCATATTCTTGTACCGGCATAACTAACATACTATAGTGTAGGCATGTGCAATATGTGCTATCACAGCTAAAATAGACAATTTCATCATGGAATAGCAGTTTACCAGGTTCATTGGGAAAAATAACCTCAATGAAATCTCAAATGTGATACAAATAACTCACATAGGGGTAAATATTGGAGAAACATCTCAGCTTCAAGCTTAGAAAACAATTCAAGGCATCCCATAGCCTTAGCACTACCCCGATCATGTAAATAGTATCCTGGTGCACACATATGGGCTCAACCCCACAGATATATGTCACTCATAGTACGTAGCTATCACAAATAATTCAGGCAACTAGTGCCTTAGCTAAATTAAGATAAGATACTTACCTCAAGCAAGCCAAATTACTCCTCTAACAAGCCCTTCCCACACGTATCGGCCTCCAAATGACTCAAATCTAGTCGCAAACAACTCAATATCAATAAATAATGTCGTAGGAAACAACTTCAAAAAATAAAGTTTCAATATTTATCAAGATCAAAAAGTCAACCCCATCACCGCACCCCGGAACTTGGTCAAATCATAAATTCTGAACACACATTCAATAACGAGTTCAACCATACCAATTTCATCCAATTCCGGTCTTGATTCGACCTTCAAGTCCTCAATTATTACTTTAGGAAATTTTTACAAAGATCCCTCATTAATTCACTAATTAAATGCTAAAAACAAAGATGAAATCATGAAATAATAACAAATCCGAGTCAAGAACACTTACCCCGGTCCAAATCTTGAAAATCCCCTCCAAAATCGCCCAAAACCGAGCTCTCTACTTCAAAATGTGATATAACAACTCTAACCCTCAAAATGGGATTTAAATATTTTGCCCAGGTATTATCCATCGCGATCGTGGTACCTACATCGCGATCGCGAAGAACAAATAATCACTACCCTCAAAATAGTCTACGCGAACGTGAAGAAACAGTAGCAAACGCAATGGTTACTAGACCTGACACTTCGCGAACCCGTGCACACCTACGCGATCGCGTAGGCTTAAAGCCTAACGCCCCAGCTGACATCTCCTCTACGCGAACGCATTACCCTACTCACGACCGCGCTGAACTAAGCCTCAAATATTTGTGAACGCGAGCTTATTATTGCGAACGCGATGAATAAATGACCATTGCCAGCAACAACTCTACCCGACCACATCCCATTCTTCGCGATCGCAAAGGAGGAAACCAGATGCACAGAAATCAGTAGTCCAACAATGAATGAAAATGGTCTGACACCCATCTGGAACATACCCGAGGCCCCCAGGACCCCTTCCAAGCATACCAACTAGTCCCAAAACACAATATGAACTCTCTCAAAGCCCCAAAAAATATCAAACAATACCGAAACCACAAATTGCACATCGATTCAAGCCTAATGAACTAATTAACTTCTATCTTCTAAAACTAATGCTGAACCATATCAAATCAACTCTGAATGACCTCAAATTTTTCATGCAAGTCTCAAATGACACAACGGACCTAGTCCAACTTCCGGAACCAAAATACGAACCCGATATTATCAAAGTCAACACTCGGTCAAACCTATCAACCTTCCAAACCTTCAACTTTCCAACTTTCGTCTAAAAGCCTCAAACCAACCTATGGACCTCAAAATCAACATTCGGACATATGCCTAAGTCCAAAATCAAAATCATCATACGAGGTTATTGAAACCATCAAAGCTCCATTTCGGACTCGCCCATACAAAAATCAAACTTTGGTTAACCCTTCCAACATAAGCTTCCAACCTTAGGACTAAGTGTTCCAATTCACTCTGAAACATCCCTGAAACCAAACCAACCACCCCGGCAAGTCACATAACCATAAATGAACATAGAAGAAGCAATAAATCAAGGAACGGGGCTACAATACATAAAATGATCGGTCGGGTCGTTATATTCTCTCCCTCTTAAACAAATGTTCATCCTTGAACGGGTCTAGAATCATACTTAGAGCCTCAAATAGGTATGGATAACTGCTCTACATCTCCCGCCCGTCCTCCCAAGTAGCCTCTTTAGCAGGCTGACCTATCCAGCAAACTTTCACTGATGCTATATTCTTTGACCTTAACTTTCGAACCTGTCGGTCCAAAATAGCCACAGGCTCAACATCATAAGTCAGATCCCCATCTAATGAACCGTACTGAAGTCCAAAATATGAGACGGGTCACTATAATACTTATGAAGCATAGAAAAATGAAACACTGGGTGAACACCTAATAGACTAGGTGGAAATACAAGTTTGTAAGCCACCTCTCACACTCTCTCAAGGACCTCAAAAAGAACAATAAACTGAGGGCTCAACTTGACCTTCTTTCCAAACCACATCACTCCCGTCATGGGCAAAACTCTGAGTAACACCTTCTCATCCACCACATATGCATCATCACAAACCTTCCTATTAGCATAACTCTTCTGTCTAGATTGTGTTGTACGAAGCCGATCCTGAATTAACTTAACTTTTTCTAAGGCATCCCAAACCAAATCAGTGCCCAACAACCTAGCCTCTCTCGGATCAAACCAACCATTTGAAGAATGACATCGCCTCCCAAATAAGGCCTCATAAGGAGCCATCTGAATACTCGATATGTAACTGTTATGGTAGGCAAAGTCTACGAGCAGTAAGAACTGATACCACAAAATCCTGAAATCTATAACACATGCTCGTATAGCATATCCTCCAAGATCGGAATGGTGCGCTCGGACTGCCCGTCCATCTGGGGATAAAATATTATACTTAACTCAATCCGTGTACCTAACTCACGCAGCACAACACTCCAGAATAGTGATGTGAACTGCGTGCTGCGATCGGAGATAATAGACACTGGCACACCATGAAGACGAATAGTCTCACGGATATAAATCTGAGCTAGCTGCTATGAAGAATAAGTAGTCACACCTAGAATGAAGTGGGCAGACTTGGTCAGTCTATCCACAATAACCCACATTGCATAAAATTTCTTCAAGGTTCGTAGGAGCCCAACAACAAAATCCATGGTAACTCGCTCCCACTTCCACTTGGGAATCTCAAGTCTCTGAAGCAAATTGCCCGGGATCTAATGCTCGTACTGCACCTACTGGAAGTTCAAACACCGATCTACAGACTCTACTATATCTTTCTTCATTCTTTTCAGCCAATAGTACTGCCTCAAATCCTGATACATCTTAGTGGCACCTGGATGAATGGAATACCGCGAAATATGGGCTTCCTCAAGAATCCACTCACACAACCCATCAACATTGGGCACACAAATCCGACCTTGCATTCGCAAAACCCCATCTCCAATAGAAATCTCCTTGGCATCACCGTGTTGCACTGTGTCCTTAAGGACAAGCAAATGGGGGTCGTCATACAAACGTGCTTTGATGCTCTCATATAGAGAAGACGGAGAAACCACGCAAGTAAGAACCTAGCTATGCTCCAAAACTTCTAACCACTCGAACTGATTCGCCAAATCCTGAACATCCAATGCTAGCAGTTTCTCACTACCTCGAATATATGCAAGGCTACCCATACTTTCAGCCTTTCTACTCAAGGTATCGGCCACCACATTGGCCTTCCCAGGATGATACAAAATAATGATATCATAGTCTATTACCAGCTCTAATCGCCTCCGCTGCCTCAGGTTTAGATCCTTTTGCTTAAACAAGTGTTGTAGACTCTGATGATCTGTGAATACCTCACAAGACATGTCGTGGAGATAGTGCCTCCAAATCTTCAATGTATGAACAATGGCTGCCAACTCTAAGTCATGAAAAGGTAGTTCTTCTCATGGGGCTTCAGCTGACATAAAGCATAAGCGATCACCCTACCCTCCAACATCAAAATGCACCCGATAACAATCCGCGAAGCATCACAATAAATTGTATATGAACCCGATGCTGACGGTAAAACTAGAATTGGAATTGTGGTCAACGAAGTCTTGAGCTTCTGAAAGCTCTCCTCACACTCATTGAACCACCTGAATGGGGCACCCTCCTGGGTCAATCTATTCAAATGTGCAACAATGGATGAAAACCCCTTTATAAAATGACGATAATAACCTACCAACCCTAAGAAGCTACAAATCTCTGTAGCTGAAGACATTCTAGGCCAACTCTGAACTACCTTGACCTTCTTTGGATCTACCTTGATCCCCTTACTAGACACCACGTGGCCCAAGAACGCCACTGAATCCAACCAAAACTTATACTTGGAGAATTTAACATATAGTTTCTTCTCCCTCAATGTTTGGAGTACAATCCTCATATGTTTCTCATAATCCTCCTGGTTGTGCGGGTACACCAATATGTAGTCAATGAACACAATGGAGGAGCAATCAAGATACGGCTGGAATACATTGTTCATCAAGTGCACAAAGGTTGTTGGGGCATTGGTTAGCCCATATGACATCACAAGAAACTCGTAGTGACCATAGCAGATCCTGAATGCTATCTTCAGAATATTAGAATCCCTAATCTTTAACTGGTGATACCCAGACCTCAAATAATGCTTGGAGAACACTCTAGCATCCTGAAGCTGATCAAATAAGTCACAATGCATGGTAGAGAATACTTGTTCTTAATGGTAACTTTGTTCAACTGCCTATAATCAATGTGCATCCAAATAGTACAATCCTTCTTTTTCACAAATAGAACCGGAACATCCCAAGGAGACACACTGGTCCTGATAAAGCCCTTATCAAGCAACTCTTAAAGTTGTTCCTTTAACTCTTTCAATTCCGCTAGTGCCATATGATATAGTGGAATAGATATAGTCTATTTGCCCGGAACCAGATCAATACCAAAATCAATGTCCCTATAGGGTGGCATGCCCGTCAGCTCTATAGGAAAAACATTTGGAAAGTCTCTCTCTACCAGAACGAACTTAATCGTAGGAGCATTTATATTAACAACCCTCACAAAGGCCAAGTATGCCAGATATCCCTTCTCAACCATCCGTTGAGCCTTCAAATATGAAATCACTCTACTGGGAACATAATCCAGAAACCTCACCACTCAACCCTAGGCAACCCTGGCTTCGCCAATGTCATGGTCTTAGCATGACAATACAAAATAGCGTAATATGGTGACAATTAATGCATGCCTAAGATCACTTCAAAATCAACCATGCTAAGCAATAAAAGATCAACTCTCATCTCTAATCCCCCAATAGTCACCACACACGATCGATACACACAGTCCACAATAATAGAATTACCACCGGTGTAGATACATGAACATGCATAACTAAAGAATCACGGGACATATCCAAATAACAAGCAAAGTATGATGATACACATGAATAAGTGAAACCAGGATCAAATAATGGTAAAGAATATCTGCAGCACACTGAAACAATATATGTGTTCACGGTATCGAAAGCAACTTCCTCTAGCCTGGCTAGAAATGTGTAGCAACAGGCTTGACCACTACCTGATCGAACTCCCCCTCTAGGGTGGCCTAAAGCTGATTGAGACCCACCCCGAGCTGGTTGTGTGGGTGGTGTAGATGCTGGTGCTAAAATCATACGTTGAGAACTCTATTGTGGGACCCTACTCAATAGTCTGGGGCAATATATCTTGAGATGACGCATGTCCCCGCACTCAAAACAACCTCTCCTCTGATGGAGCTGCTGACCCTAATCATCTGAATAGCTGTATATATGGAATCCTGTGTAGATGAAGCATGGTAAGAACTTTTTGTCGGCAATGCACTGAATGAGGGTTGAGTTGCGCATGCACGGTAGGAATTGTGGCTAACTAAAGACCCACGAGGAACATGGCAGGCCGACTGGATGAGTCTAGAAGGACGACCTCTACTGTAATAGGACTGGCCTTTAGATGAGGCCCTACTGAAACCACCTAAACTATGAGGCCTCTTGGCCTCCCGCTCCTCACGCTCCTGCCTGCGAACCAGCTCTAAGTGTCTAGCAATCTCGACCACCTGGTCAAACCTAGCATTAGTCGCAACCTCTCGAGCCATACTGAAATGTAAACCATAATTGAGGCCATCAATGAACATCCTAATCTTTTCCCTCTAAGTGGGAACCAACCATACCGCATGCCAAGCCAAATCTATGAACCTCATCTCAGAATGAGTCACTGTCAAACCCTTCTAGCGTAGCTGCTCAAACTGCCTACACAACTCTTCTCTGCGAGTCGGTGGGACAAACTTCTCTAAGAAGAGAACTGAGTACGCATGTCATGTAAGTAGTGTTGCATCGGCTTGGCTGCTCAACTCAAAAGTCTATCACCGTTTGTAAGCTACTTCTATCAGCTAAAAAGTAGTAAATACAACCCCACTGGTGTCCAAAATACCCACTGTGCGAAGAATCTGCTGAGACCTATCTAGAAAATCCTGAGAATCCTCTAACTGTGCTCCACTAAACTCTTGAGGCTTGAGCCTCCAAAACCACTCTAGCCTCTTCTACTCCTCATCACGAATAAGTGGACCAGCCCCAGCCCCAGCCCCAGCTCGAGCAGTAGTAACCGGCTGAACTAGCAATACACCCAGTGTCGAGAGTCCTTGAGCTAGCTGCTCTAGATTACGGGCGGCAGGAGTCTGAGCAGCTCTCTTAACTTTGAAGTGGCTAGTGCAGCTGGAGCCAAAACTGCATGAGCCAGCCTCGTGCACACAGTCAAAATCTGGGTTAAGGCCTCCTGAAGGCAAGGAATCACGATGAGTATTGCTGGTGCCTAAGTTAGCCCCGTTGGCTCAACAATATCTGGTACCTGCTCCTCAGCTGGAGCGACTGGTTCATAGGTGCTGCTCTAGCTGTGGTACGAGCCATACCTCTACCTCTACCACGGACCCGGCCTCTCGCCGCCCTAACTGGTGGTACTGGTGGTCGAACGCCCGATCCGGTCACACGTGTCCTCAACACCTGTGAGAGAATAGAATATTCAAGTTCTAATCTTCATAAATAACAAATTGCATCACAAGAATTCAAGAAAGTGAAGTTTCCTAACAGTTCGGTAGCCCCCGAAGATAAGTACAGAAGTCTCTGTACCGATTCGCAAGAATCTACTAAACTTTCTCATGACTTATAATACCTATGAACCTAGGGCTTTAATACTAATTTGTCATGACCCAAAATCCCAACCCACCATGATGGCGCCTAACACACTCACTAGGCAAGCCAGACATAACAATAAAGAACCAAAATAATAGAATTTGCAGGAATAACATGAGTCTAAAACCTCAATGCAACAAAATACCGCTAATACAAGATAAATCCTCCCCAAAACTAGTAAATACAAAGTCATAAGCTCTAACACGGGAATACAAATCCGAAATGACAAATATAATACTTTTTGAAATAAAGACAACAGTACATAAGAAAAGCGACGCTAAGACTGTGGGCGAGTATGCACCTCTACCTCGTCTCTCGAAAACTCAACTCAACAAGCAAATATGTTACTGATAACTGGTCTCAATACCTAGATCTGCACATTTAAGTGCAGAGTATAGTATGAGTACAACCGACTTAATGTACTCAATAAGTGTCGTAACTAACCTCAGCAAGGTAAAAGAAGCAAGAATTATAATTTATACCAACTTAATCTGTACAGTTTAATAAATCCAACAAGTACAAAATAGTAATGCAATCTAGTATAATTCACAGAAGAAACTATCTGTGTGTGTGTGCATAATTTCTCAAGTACTTAGCTTCATAAATGATACAACATATAAGTGTGATATGCAAATGAATCGAGTAAATAACCACGTAAGTTGCAAGTAAAGATGAATTGCAAATCCAAACAAACACTGGACAGATTTTCCTCAATATTTGCGTGTACATCATCAAGAGAAAAATATGAGAGGCTGACCCTAGGGTGATGGATCCATATCCATATATTGCACCGACAACTCACCTGCTGCACCGATAACTCACGTGTTGTACGAACAACTCACGTGCTAATAATATCAATATTTGGATCCACATGGACAACTCACGTGTTGCACGGACAAGTCGCATGTTGATAATATCAACCACACGGACAACTGACATGCCAATAATCACAATCCGCCCGGCATGGTCATAGGCTACCAGTCCAGATCATAACTCACAGAAAGTAAATATACGAGAATACATGTACATAATCAATGACTATCAAGTTTCATACTCCTGGACTGGTATAACTATCATGCTATAGTGTAGGCATGTACCATGTGTGATATCACAGCTAATACAGACAATCTCATCATGGAATAGCAGTTTACTAGGTTCATACGGGAAAGTAACCTCAATGAAATCTCAAATGTGGTACAAATAGCTCACATGGGGTAAAAATAGGAGAAATATCTCAGCTTGAAGCTTAACAAATAATTCAAGATATGTCATAGCCTAAGCACTACCATGAGCATGTAATAGTATCCTGATGCATGCATATGGGCTCAACCCCACAAATATGTGCCACTCATAGCACATAGCTATCACAAATAATTCAGATAACTAGTATCTAAACCAAGTTTAGATAATATATGTACCTTAAGCAAGCCAAATTATTTCTCTAACAAGCAATACCCACGCGTATCAGCCTCAAAATGACTCGAATCTAGTCACAAACAACTCAATATCAACAAATAATTCTATAGAAAACAACTTCAAACAATAAAGTTTTGATCCTTATTAAAATCAAAAAGTCAACCCCGGGTCCACACCCCAAAACCCGGTCAAAGTCACAAATTCCGAATACCCATTCAATAACGAGTTCAATCATACAAATTTCATCCAATTACGGCCACAATTCAAACTTCAAATCCTCAATTTTCACTTTAGAAAGTTTTTACAAAAATTCCTCATTTTTTCACTTTAATTCACTAATTAAATGCTAAATATAAAGATGAAATCATGAAATAATAACAAATCCGAGTCAAAAACACTTACTCCGGTCCAAATCTTAAAAATCCCCTCCAAAATCGCCCAAACCCGATCTCTCTACTTCAAAATGTGATACAACAATTGTTACCCTCGAAATGGGATTCAAACAGTCTGCCCAGGTATTATACATCGTGATCGTGGGACCTACATCGTGATCGCAAAGAACAAATAATCACTGACCTCAAAATAGTCTACGCAGACGCGAAGAAACAATCGCGAATGCGAAGAAACAATTGCGAACACGATGGTTACCAGACCTGACACTTCGCGAACGCGTGCACGCATACGCACTCGCGTAGGCTAGAAGCTTGATGCCCCAGCTGACATCTCTTCTACGCGAATAGCACCAACAAGCCCCAAAATACAATACAAACTCGCTCAAAGTCCCAAATCACAACAAACAATACTAAAACCATGAATTGCACATCAATTCAAGCCTAATGAACTAATGAACTTCATATTTTTAAAGTAATGTCGAACCATATCAAATCAACTCCGAATGACCTCAAATTTTGCATGCAAGTCCCAAATGACACAACGGATCTATTCCAACTCTCGAAACCAAAATCCGAATTTGATATCAACAAAGGCAACTCTCAGTCAATTCTCCAAACCTTCAACATTCCAACTTTCACCTAAAAGCCTCAAACCAACCTACAGACCTCCAAATCAACATTCAGACATACGCCTAAGTCCAAAACCACCATACGAAACTTTCGGAACCATCAAAACTCCATTCCGGAGTCGTCTACATAAAAGTTAAATTCCGGTCAACCCTTCCAACTTAAGCTTCCAACCTTGGAACTAAGTGTCCCAATTCACTCAGAAACATCCCCAAAACCAAACCAACCACCCTGGCAAGTCACATAACCACAAATGAACATAGAAGAAGCAATAAATAGGGGGCGGGGCTATAATATACAAAACAACCAGCCGAGTCATTACACCCAAGTACACACAAGTATACATAGCCATCAAGTAATAAACTGACTCGAAAGTTGGATGTTGAACCCACAGAAACTTAGAATAATCGCTAGCTAAGCTAACTAAAATTAATTAACTGTCCAAGGTAATGAAAATGATTGTTTTTCTACTAAACTACTTTTACATAAATTAAACAACTAATTAGCTAAACTACAACGATTCAAGAGATTGTGATGGGATTTTAATTAAAGGAGATGAAGATTCCAAGGTTCTGGTCGATTTATTAACCCTATTGAGTTCGTAACTACACCTGTTACTCTGAATTATCTATGGTTGCTAGTTGACTGGGTCGTTTATATAACTAGCATGTTTTCATGATACTATTCGTCTATCTAAATAAATCAATTCTATATTCTTATGGCATTAAATCTATCATAAATGAATATAATATGGCATTAAACTAAGCAAGACTGTTACGTATATTCTTATTCTAACCGTAAAATATTTTTCCGAACCACGGGTTCAGAAACTCTAATCTAAATATGACTTTTTCAAGCATAGCAAAGACATTAGGGTAAATTGGCAGCCACACAATTCACAAATTAAAGCTAAAATTAGAGAAACAACCAAAGATAATAATTCAAATCAACAAAGACGTAGTTAATAAAAATCAATATTCATAACAACCACAACCGTAGAACGCGAAACTTAGCTCCATATATGCATGGTAGAAAAAGAATAAATCATCTAAAAAATATAAATATTACTAAGTTTGGCGGAAGAAAGATGGAGTCTAATGAACTCCAGCATCCACGGCGGCTCTGTGCTCCCTCTTGGTCAAATGTTGTGTAAATATTATGTTTAATGATTATATAGAGGTGCATAAAAATCCTAAATAAAATAACCATGTCCAAAACTAAAAAGGAGACGAAATAGCCTCGGACTCGAACCTGGCGCGTCGCGAACGCCCCCAACTTTCTCGTCTTTGACAATGCCTCGCGACCTTAAATGCGAAGGAACAGTCTCGCGTTGCTTCATATATGGCCATGGGCGGCTCAACTATGAGGCCAGTAAAGCAATCTCTTGGGCCCCAACTTTTTAGGGGGGCCTATTTTTTTTTCTTAAAGATGTATTGTATATGTATTATAAAAAACTATATGTACATTCAAATTTAAAAAAAAAAAGATTGGAGTGAAAGTACAATAACTTTAATGTGAGGATCGGTGTATTAATTAGAGAATGAAATAATTTTAATGAATGTTTTCCTTATATTGGTACTGTAGCTATTTTCTTGCCTCATTTATATCCTAACAACTAATACGGGCCCATAACTATTTATATATTTAATATATTTACCTTTTTCATTCTCTCTTTTACTATTCTTATTCTCAATATTGAAAAGTCTCTCAATCAACAACTTACCGCGACTTGCAAGTTGTCTTCTTCAAAGAATTATAAAAAGCACTCATTATATTGAAGCAATACAACACTTTTCGATATCATTATATCAACTTATCTTGCCGATAGTTTCTTATCCTTTGATTTCTGCTACTATTTATTGTTTCTTATATTTTAATTATCTTATTTATCTATGATAGCTACTGCTCCTTTTTAGACTGCTTTATCATGACTTATTTGCTTTCGTTACTTTCATTTTCATACTGCATTGAATTGATTGTCCTTATCTGACCTTTTTTTGACATGCTTTCTCTTGAGCCGAGAGTCTTTCAGAAATAACTTCTCTACCTCACAAGATAGAGGTAAGGTATATGTACACTCTACCTCTCTAGACTCCACTTTGTAGTTTTTCACTGTGTATGTTGTTGTTGTATATCAACTTATCAAATTCTTGAACTAGTATTATTATTCTACCTTTATTTTATACTTTTTCATTGAAAATTTATCGTTGATATTCTTACTTGGGGACTCTCTCTAAAATTTTACTTTAGGCCCCAATCTTGTTGAGACGGCATGCATATGGCGGCTGAAATTTGACCCCTCGCATTTTTTCCATTTGATGTTCACATCAATTGTATATTCCTTGCCTAGTTCTTTAATTTAATTGATCTTAATTCTTGGTAGTGCCAATTGCCTAACTCTTTCTTTCCAAATGCTTCATGCTAATTTGTCATCTTTCTCATAACTTGGAAGGTTTCATCTTCATAAATTACTTCTTCCTTTATTTTTCCTTGCATGTATTTGTCTTCTTGCCTTTTGTACACGTTGACCAAGCTTCAATGCTTCGCATATTTGTTTTAATTTTTATCTTCAAAATACCTACATTATTCACTAACACTCAAATAAGTATAAAACTCAATAAACAAGGTAAGTTTGGCATATTTAATATCAAATATAACCAAAAAAACAGTAAAAATATGAGTAAATTAATATTGAAACATATGAAAAAATATACCCAATATCACCACTCCAGACCTAAACCTTTGTTCGTACTCGAACAAAACATAACTATAAAAGAAGAAACAAAATTAAGCTCCTACCATTAAAGCACACTAAACTTATGACCATGGTTGATAGCAACAATTAAGCTCTAGCATATGCATTTAACACACATTTTCCATAACGTATGCCATACTTCAAAAATACTCAAAACGTGGACAACATGATCATAACGATCCTAACCTCAAAAATCAACTTAAGATCACAACACATTCATGGGTTGAACACTCAACTTCATAGAGAAGTCTAATAATATTACCTATCCGTCATTAATCTAAATGCACAAATAAAATCAAAAATAGTGAGGATGGAAGAAGAAACTCCCTTAAAGGCCAAAGCAATAGCAACCGCGTACTCAAACTTCTCGCAGGCATGGTCCTGTGTGGGCACCCCACACTTAGTTCCAATCATCTTGTGCGTTTTTCCATACTTTTAATGGTTGTGCTTCCCATGCTTGTAATCCTACAAAATAAAAACAAACATAACAAAAATATATATAAAAAAATTTTAAAAAAATAATAAAGTTGGGTTGCCTCCCAGCAAGTGCCTGATTTAAAGTCGCAGCATTACGTGAACCTCTTTTTGCCTCCACCTCGAACTTATGAATTGAACCCTTAATTTGGCTTCATGTTTTTTGCTATGCTCTGGGGTGGTGGGACAAATCTAACTGGGCCAAGCAACTAATTTCGCATTCTACACTTCTTGGCCTTCAGATAAGGAATGTAATTTTGTCTCTCTTGCATGATAAATTCAAGAGTGTAAGCACCGTGTTCCTCATCCATAGGCTCAGATGACTCGATTTCCATGTCATCATACAAACACAATGTTGAAAAATATATGGAATGAGGACCAATACGCCTCAACTCTAGAATTGTATTACTACTTACACTCTCATATGTACACACACTAGAGTCTTCAAATATATCATGATCTACTTTCTCACATGAGTCTGGTGTACTTTGCTCAACATTGGTATTAACAACAAAAAATATGATTGAATTATTAACTTTCCACTTTTAGCTCCTCAATTTGGCGTATAACAACTTATATCTAATTTGTTGGGCGTTAGATGCATCAATCTTTGCACTCAATTGAGCCTCCAAGTTGTGAATAGCAATACCAAATTGGTCGTTCTTTTGTCTTATTTCAGATCTTCCTTCTATAAGTGCTTATCTCGTTTATAATTTTCTCACAGAGACCTCCATGTTTCTCTAATAATTGGCTGTGCATATCCAGAATGCGATCATCATGTTCCATATTATCCAATTCGTTATTCCTGTCAAAGTCACAAGCACTATAAGAATCATCACAATAAGGGATAGGGGTTGGATAAAAACACTTAGGATAATTATTCCAATAGTTACCACAAATAGTACAAGATTGAGATGGTGCACACAACTCGCTCCTAGGTATATTTTTACAGTATCGTCACAAGTGGGGTCCTTTACAATATCGACAAGGATCACAAAAATAAGAATACTTACCATTCCATCACTTTTCATTCAAAGTTCTCATATAAAAACAATGTAATACTAACTAAGGAAATGACCCATGTGTGGAGGTCGAGGATTAGGGTAGAAAGTTAGTAGGTAGTCGCGAGTCTTTCCTTCCCATTCCAGTAGTTTTGTCAACCAATTTTTTTTTCTTTTTCTTGGATTTCGATTACTTCCTAATGTTATTTCTACTTCAGTGTATTATTAGATTACTGTTAGTTTTGCCTGTATTCCTTCCTGATTCTTGCATCTCTTGTTCTAAAATGTTGTGCTTATGCTTACCTGAACCAAGAGTCTATTAGAAATAGTCTTTCTACCTGCAAAAGGTAGGGGTAAGGTCTGTGTATATACTACCCTCCTCAGACCGCACAAGGTGGGATTACATTGTATATGTTGTTGTTGTTGTTGTAACTTTAAGCTTGATGTTTTATACTTCAATATCACACAATGGGGTGATTTGTGTGGTGTCCAATTTTTCGCATGCATAGATTGTAGAATGACCTGGTTATTATATGTGTTCCTCATACTACTGCTGCGGAATTATAAATACAAACAGTAAAGAACACAAGTATTTTCACGTGGAAAATACTACCCATTAGGTTGTTTTCCAACACTTTCCTAAATCACTGAGCCAAGAACAGCGTTTACAATACTCTAGTAAACCTAAGAATTACCTCTAACACTTTGTGGCAACCAGCCTCAGACTGTTGTGACAATTTCAAGTTAACTCTAACTTGAACACTACACCCAGAGTACCTAGTACTAATGCTTCTAAAGAATGAAAGGTATAACTCAAAAGCCTACTACAAATGAACTAGAATAAAAGACAGACACTTTGAACTGGACCTTCTATCTGGTTCATGTAGCTTCAGGTTCGCACACTTGAATTACACGGTAATTGCTTGCAAAATGCCTTGCTATTTTACTCTCAACTCACGTTTAATTTCAGCGTTTGTGCGTACCTGTAAAATAAAAACATCCTGAAATATATAGAGTTAGAAGAATAGCAAATAACTAGAAGTTTAATGCTTTACTCTTCCTTGGTGGAAGAGTTCTAGTCATCTCCAACTTCTAACTCCTCCCTTATCTAGAATAGAGTTCTCTTCGAGTAAGGAGTCCTTCTCCTTATCAATTATGCAACCTTTATCTTTTAGGAGATATCAGATATAACCACTTAAGCTTATCTCCTTCACGTGCATGCCTTGTGGTCGAATCTGCCCGTGTTTGTGTATAGTGTGTATGGACTTGGTTCATGCTTGAGTTCCTTTGTCAATCATCAAAACAACCTTACTTAGGCCAATAAATTCCCCATTTTTTATGATGACAAACTCTGTGCTTTTCATAAGCATAAGCCCTGTTTCAACTCAGCTCAACATCAACACAATGTTAGAACACTTTCCATTTTAAAGTCATAAATCATCAAGGATCGGGCTCATTAGGTTATAAACATCACAGTCCAAAGTAAAAAGCACAACCTATCTTCCCCCTTTTGGCATCATTGAAAAGCTGCATCATTATATTAGATAACCAGATTTTAAAAGATATTACTCATAGCCACTTGGGCTATTTCAAATACAATCATAGAGTCAAGCATCATATATCAATCTAATGATATTAGTTATCTAAGAAGCATCAACAAACAGTTAGAGCACAAAAATAGTTGATTATCATTGATACTAGTCATCCACAAATCATATAAGAAAATAAAGGTATTGGATCATGAGAAAAAAGAACAAAAAAACTCCCATTCAGGTCAGCGGTTTCTCTAACTAGGCTAGGAAGGTTTCAAGGCTGGGAAGGACCAGGTTCTTGGTTTCTGGCCTGAAGCGGCTTCAACATGTCATGAAGAAAGCCTTCATTCTTCTCCTTTTCCTTTGCAATCTCAGCCCTAAGAGCATCCCTCTCAGTTTCTACTTCAGTCAACCTCTTCTTCAGCCTCTCAATCTCAGCATCCTTACCCACACTCTCTTTCACCAAGGCTCTCACTTTGCTGTTCACAGGCACCTTCTTGGAAGAACCAGGTTCTTTAGCAACAACATGGACTTCATAGTCACAAGCAGTCAAGGTGTTTGACCCAAAGTAATATTTGCTTGTACTAACATCCCATTTATTTAATGGAACCTTGAAGTGAGCCAGCACAGTGGTAAGAATGAAACCATAGGGTATGGCATGAATTTTGGTGCCATTCAGAACCATATCAAGGAACTGGATCATAAACTCTGGCCAATTAATCTGCCTCACAGTATAAAGGCATTCCATAACAACCAAGTCCATGAAGGTGGCAATGTTCCTTCTTTCCTGCCTGGGCAACACAATTCGAAGAGCAGCTTATGGGCATGCTTCATCTCGCTTCTATACACATCCTTAGGCTCTAGCTCTAACTCATTGTCAGCAAACTTTCTTGTAATGGTAAGGGAGGTGGGGAGGTTCTCTAGACTTAGCCATTTACATTTTTTGTAATCATCATACCCCTCAGCATGTACTCCCATAATTTCTCCCAATTCCTTATCGTCAAATCTCACAGTCACCCCTTGTCACGACCCAAAATCCACTATAGGTCGTGATGGCGCCTAACCTCGCCGTCAGTCAATCCAACGATGATTTATCATTTTAATTACTCATTTTATTACTTTTGAAATCTTAGATTTTAATAGTGAGGGAGATTTACAACTTCTAAATTCACGAAAACGTACAACATTTGTAGTTTATAAAAGAAATGAAAAGCGATAATAATGTACGAAACCGTAAGTATAAACTAGTATAACCCCAAAACCCGGTATCACAAATGCATGAGCATTTTCTAAGGAGTACAATAATAATACAACATCTATCCAGAATATAAATAAGACATGATAAAATAAATAGTACGATGTAGACTCGGTGGACTGCGATGCGTAGCATGAAATGAAGCTCATATAAAGTCCCCTCAACAGGTACGCCTACGCGCCAAGATGATCACCAAATGAGCTTGTCAAATCCTGCACATTTAGTGTAGAAGTGCAGCATGAGTACATAAATTAACGCGTACCCAGTAAGTATCTAGCCTAACCCCGTAGAAGTAGTGACGAGGGGTCGACATCGACACTTACTAATGTTCCAATAAAGCAATACAATAAATCATAAGCAGATATGAAGCACACAACAATAATGGGGTAAATTAGTAAGTTACATAATATTCCAAATATTTCTTTTAAAGTATGAATTTCTCAATCTTGTATTCTACCTTAACATCTCAGAAAATGTCAAGTGCCAATATCAAATGAATAAAGAATACCATATAAAATGCCGGGCATCAGTGGAGAGATAATCTCGTGAATGTTCGGACTACCAGCGATATAACATACGATTATACCGAGGCCGTTTGGCCCAATCCAGAATAATGTATACACTGACGAGGGTCGAGCGGCACAAACCATAGATGCATCTATTACACTGCCAAGGAGTTCGGCCCGCTCCACAAGAAAGGAAGGATGCTATCGAATCACGAGACATTTGCTTACAATACAGTACATGAGCACAAAGTGAATATAAGTTTTACCGTTTCTCAAATAACTAGCCAATAACTCAAGGTGATAAGGCTCGGCCTGGTATACATATATTTATTTCTAAATCAATTTCAATTATAAGTTCAAGTAATTAAGCCAGCAGAATGAGTTCAAATAATTCAAATATTACATGATACGGTCTAGTCTACCCGGACATAAACATGTTTTAGCTACGTACGGATTCTCGTCACCTCGTATGTACGTAGCACCCACAACTAGCATCACATAGCAATTACATCACCTGGGGGTAGTTTCCCCCTCACAAAGTTAGACAGGAGACTTACCTCGCTCCGAAGTTCCATAACCAGCTCCAACGCCTCTCTAACTCTTCAATTCAAGCCAAACGATCCGAAACTAGTCGAACAATGTTCAACTCAATCAAAATATACTCAAATGCTTATAATTAATCAATTCATAACAATCCCCAACCCCGCTCTAAAAGTCAATAAAGTCAACCCTCGGGCCCACGTGCCCAGACTCTGAAATTGTTCAAAGATAAACTTTACCCATAACATCACGAACTCAAATATATAATTTATTCCAAATTCTATGTTTTCGTGGTCAAAATCCAAAAATACTAATTTCTAGGTTTTCTACAAAAAGCCCAAATTTCTACTAATTTTCATGTTCAAATCCACATATAAACCATGTATTTAACTCACAATATGTGGGAATTACTGGCCTTGACATAGATGATGAAATCCGCCCCTCCAAGAGCTCCAAAGATCGCCCAACCAAATGAAAATGTGAGAGAAATAGGCTAAGTCTCGGATTTAAGAACACCCCACTGCCTAGCGACCTTCGCACCTATGGCCAAACTGTCGCACCTGTGGACAAATCCATCGCAGGTACGGTTCCCTCAAAGGCTATACAAATCCTATTTTGCGGATAAAATCCTCTCCTGCGGTAATGCTTCTGCGGAGCACTGACCGCTCTTGCGAGCCCGCATCTGCGGCACACGACCGCACCTGCGATCCGGTAGCAAATACCCTACTTCTGCATCTACGGTGCCTCCCCCTCTTCTGCGAATGTGCATCTGCATGCCCAAACTCCGCACCTACGATTCTCTGCTCCCAGCTCTTGTTACGCTCATGCGCTTTGCCTGCCGCTTCAGTGGCTCCGCACCTACGCCCAAATTTTCGCAGGTGCGGTTGCACCAGAACATGGCCAAAACCAGCATGCCCCCGGGACCCCATCCAAACATACCAACCAGTCCCAAAATATAACACGAACCTACTTGGGGTCTCAAATCACACAAAACAACATCAAAATTGTGAACCGACGATCGAAACCTTCCTTTAAGCTTTCAAACTTTTAAACTTCGACGAACGCGTCCGAATCACACTTAAACTTTCCAGAATGACGCCAAACTTTGCGCACAAGTCATAAATAACAATACAAACCTATTCCAAGGCTCGGAATCCCAAACGGACTTCGATAACACCAAAGTCTACTTCAATTCAAACTTAACAAATTCTTAAAACCTTCAAAATGCCAACTTCTACAATAAGCACTGAAATGCTCCCGGGCTACCAGATACTCAACCCGAACATACCCCCAAGTCTGAAATTATCATATGAACCTATTGGTACCTTCAAGTCCTAATTATGAGGTTGTCTACTCAAAAATCAAACCTTAGTCAATTCTTCCAACTTAAAGCTTCCAAAATTAAAAAGAAATTCTAAATCAACTCTGAACTTTCCGAAATTCAATTCCGACCACACGTACAAGTCATAATACCTGAAGTGAAGCTACTCAAGGCTTCAAACTGTAGAACGATGTGCTAGATCTCAAAACGACTGGTCGGGTCATTAGATTCCCTCTCACTTAAACATGCGTTTGTCCTCGAACGTGCCAAGAACAGCTTCGGAGTTTCCCCAAAATCACCGTTCAACACCTTGTACACCTTCCCGTTCCACCACAACCCAGTTGATCCCATTAGTTCGAGCCAGACTGAAGATCCTCCCTTTTATTTAGTCAATAAACCTTAGAACCGAATTCCAACATCCGAATTTCTCTACAAAACTTGATTCTAGCATACGAACACCGTATCAATCGCTGCACATTGTACCAAAACATGATCATACACCTTTGCTGAATTCACACCATGCATCGCATGGTTCACATGCCCATAATAACATCCTCCAACCACAATAAGTGGAATTTAACAATATGATGCCCGCAATACACCTCCTAAGACATATAAGCCATGTTTCAACTCTCGCACTACTTCCACGACGAAAGAGATATGTAGAAACCCATAACCACTTGCCGAATCAATAAATCATGGAGTCTTTCCTCCTCACAAGAACTATTACCTCCTTCTGAACTGAATAACGATATTTGCTCTATAATATACCCTACATAACTCCAATCACACCGATCCCAGTCCTAATAACCTCGTCTCACCCAATACAAGCTGCTCAGGAATTAAGCCATCTCACACACTACCCAGGATTTCATATGACGCCATCAATACACCAACAAGCTACAACTTGAATATGACACATCAAGAAGAACGAACTCTGGAAAAGAACTACCCAGCCCACGTAACGAATAAAATGGCCTAATAGATGATATGACCTACCTCGGGGATGAAAAACAAGGCACACAAAATAAGTGTAAGGAATTATGCTCAACAGCTCACTGTTGCGGCGTGCAACCCGATTCAATATGACACTGTTGCTGCGTGCAACCCAATCCAAACATGATAATATTGCGGCGTGCAACCCGATCCACATAACTTGCCTATGGCGGCATGCCACCCAATCCAAACAGTATATCCGCGGCGGCGTACCACCCGATTTTCTCTTAACAATCAATAAGAAAACACACATCAAGTCGTAATGCTTATACTTACGAAATGACCAAATATCGACCACAAGCACGCCAAGTGCATAATACAAATCCTGGGGAGACGGATAGCGCCATACGCTACGAAACCCAAGCAGAACTAAGGTACGATAAATGACATGCATTTCGAGAGCCATCCTTCTCATATAACACTACAAGATACACGGAACCTCAACACATGTGCGAATAATTAAGTCGTCTCACAACCCACATGGCACAATAAAGATTACATGGAATAGCTGACGATGGGAATAACATCCAATGCCCGACGACTCCTCCGTAAGCAATGCTATGTTGTATGAGCACATCCGACCTGACGTAAAGCACCCATTCATATTAGACCCACCAACGGACCGCAAACCGATTATGATCATACCATACTAGGCTAATAACATTTCAAGGATCCACAATAACCCTATCCATGACATACACGAGCAGTCATCCACTCCGGACCAAGGTTTCACAGTTCACAACCCAAGGAATAGAGCGTCTTCCAGGCATAACTCCCGCATTAATGATAGTAACAAAAATCTCCATACTTGGTTTCAATCTTTAACAATCAATTGACTAATATGTCACACTTATACAAATATCCCCGTGGGGTACGCTCCCACGTCCTTCTGCCCAGGTAGCAAAGTCCGCACATCCATACCACCAACCGTACTAATTGTATAAAGCAAATCAAGAGTTCCCAAGTCAATACACAAAGCCTCTTACACAAAACGTCGTTCTTAGGTGACACTAAAAAAATGCCAGCTTACTCTGAACATCTGAATTCTCCCCTGCTCAACCGAGCTCGTAACATTCTTGTCAACACCGAACCGCAACCTTGATCCTCAACTTTCAAATTCCCATTCTGCTCACTGCACCTATCATGCCGCTACGCGAGAATACAAGAATTTATCATAACCCCTAAACTACTAGTAGAATAAACAATTCATTGGCTAGAAACCTTTCACTTAGCATATTGCAGAAGAACCAATGCAACATGCAACTGAATTCCCAAACCGCAGAAAATACAAACCTCAAGTCGTGATCTAAACCATCGTGACTCTTCCGAAATCTATTTACACCACAAGGCCATTTGAATCAAATACCTCCCAAATCAATCAAGTTATGATGGCTGTCGAGCCCGCACGTACAACCATAAACTGCATGTATAACTTCACACGCCGAAGGAACTGATCATTGCCACTATCATGCTGATTCAACCATTACAAACCGAACCTACTTCTTCTAATTCACTCTTGACTTGCCTTAGAATAATAGTAGCTCCATTCAAGAATCATAACGAAACTCAACAACACTCCTCCCGAGTGACCCACTTTACGAGACCACATCGTCTCAATGCCCATGAACCATCTCATACCTTCCTCAGACGCACAATAGCATCTCCAACTGCTACACCTATTCTGAAAGACCTTCCGCGAATCTGAAACTGTTTCTCCTTTTGTTTCCAATACTGCCCCGCAGACCCAATGATAACATAGAATATTCCCCAAGTATTCTTCATACTCTGCTACAAAATCTTTGTCTCCAGCCACATAACGAACCCATTAGAACCGCTGTTGAGAGTCACCCACTCTGACTTGGTCCCATATATCAACCAAACTCTAGTGCACTGTCAGCACATGAACACTCCCAAAGAAGCAACCATATGAATTATTTTTCCTTGTACATCACATCTACCAGAAGCATAAACTTTGAGTCTCCCCAAAATCGGCGCATGAATCAATAAGGCGAAATATAGCACACATTCATCAAATCCTTTGCTCAAATTACCCCTGATATTTTCTTTTCTTAGTCATAAATAATCCACCAATGTGCCGATAACCAAAAGTTTCATAAGAAGACAACCACGCGATCCAATCGTAGATGGTGGGCTCCCCTACTTAGCTTTAAGCTACAATCACATAAACCTAGAACCCACAAAGATTCCTCCTTCTCAATTACCATGATCTCGCACCTTTAACCCGCTAAATTTCTCAAAATCTTTTTGTTAAATATTTCATGAACATTATGAATCATCATCCACTATCACATATTCGACCTCTTACCGTGTAGCAAGTAGAATTCTTTGTAGAAGCTTTATCAACATCACGCAACTACTAACCTGCTCATAGGAGATAACCCACATGTGAAATTCCATGCCGACATCTTCCAACGACGCTGCACTGGGTGCAACTACCACGCATGCAGTAGACCCTCCTAAGCCCATACTCGTCCACCAACTGTACAAGTCCGTTCATTCCCCATTAGCATCGACTGAAAGTCCGACAATACGTTCCAAACCCGAAGTCACGTTGCATCCAAAAATGATACTCAAGTTTTCACACCGCTCTTCATTTCAAGCAACTCCTCTTTGCCATATTTAATCTTCCTCAGTGTCGTAGTCTCCATCCCAAATAAAATCTATAGACCTAGTCACTTTCCACCACAATTCCCAAATCGTTTTAAACTCTTTTCAAGGCATGTGGCTATCCTACCACAGAATCCACATGCTACTCTGCCACTCTCACTTCAATTAAACCATCTCCTTTAAGCAACTTCTCTGCCTCTGCCTTTCATACTTGACCTGCTAGCAATTTAACCATCGCGATACACCTCCCACCATGTCCTTCCTCATCCTTCGCCACTAAAATGCTGCCTCAAATCAAAATCCATCTTTGTAGCACCTGAACTAATAAATTGCTACCAACTCTAAGCCTCCTCGAAGATCATCTTTCCCCGGCCATTAGCATTAGAAACACCGATTTGATTCTTAAACCGCTACACACCGCCATCTCTGACAACCGCTTCTCAAGCACCATTTCACAACATCCTGCCTCGAAGGCAAATCAAAAAAGACCATAACACCGGCGAACCTTAATACATTCAAACAAGGACGATGACACCACTTCACAAATGAAAATTCCACCACGCTCAAAAATATTAAGTCTCGTTACTCCATTAACCAAAACCTGAACATCCATAGTCCGACTGCCCTTCCTCCGCTGGAATTAGATGCAGAACATCTAAACTATGAACTGAGGAATCCTCCTTTCGAGTCATTCACTGCCGCGATCTATAAATAAGCACCCTACTATTTACATCAACACTACACAATAACAATGCACGCACATCATAACAATCAGTGTACAACTTCAAAACCATAGGCAATACTAAACCGGGCTGATATGATAGAACACCCTTCCACAAGAAGACGATAATAACTCGCTTGAATACGCAGGGAGAAACATCCTTCTTCTCATCTTTAGTACCACTGCAACTCCTTGATGCCCAATTAACATAAGCGCTCAACATCGTATAAGAATGAGTGGGAAGGGAATGAATGCATAAGCTTTAATGGAAATCAAATCGCACTACGAGGAATCAAAAAGAGAAGGGCTCCTAACAGCCTTGTAACCTCTCGAAGATAATTACAGATGTCTCCGTACTGATCCGTAAGACTCTACTAGACTTGCTCATGATTCGTGAGATCTAAGTAAACCTAACGCTATGATACCAAGCTGTCATGACCCAAAACCCACTATAGGTCCTGATGGCGCCTAACACCGCTGTCAGGCAAGCCAAAGGTGATTTATCAATTAAGTTAATCATTTTATTACTTTCGAAATAATAGATTTTAATAAGGAGGGAGATTTACAACTTCTAAATCCACGGGAACGTACAACATTTGTAGTTTATAAAAGAAATAAAAGGCGATAATAATATACGAAACCGTAAGCATCAACTAGTATAATCCCAAAATCTAGTGTCACAAGTGCATGAGCATTTTCTAAGGAGTACAATAAGAATACAATATCTGTCTAGAATGTAAATAAGACAGGATATAATAAATAGTACGATGGAGACTCGGTGGACTACGATGCGTAGCCTGGAATGTAGCTCACATAAAGTCCCCTCAACAGGTACGCCTACACGCCAAGAAGAAATGAACCTGTCAGATCCTGCACATTTAGTGCAGAAGTGATATATGAGTACGTAAATCAACGCATTCCTAGTAAGTATCTAGCCTAACCCCGGAGAAGTAGTGACGAGGGGTCGACATCGACACTTACTAGAGGTCCAATAAAGCAATATAATAAATCATAAGCAGATATGAAGCACACATCAATAATGGGGTAAATCTGTAAGTTACATAATCTTCCAAATATTTCTTTTAAAGTATGAATTTCTCAATCTTGTATTCTGCCTTAACATCTCAGAAATGTCAAGTGCCAAAATCAAATGAATAAGGAATACCATATAAAATGTCGGGCATTAGTGGAAAGGTAATCTCGTGAATGTTCGGACTGCCAGAGATATAACACACGATTATGCCGAGATCGTTTGGCCTGATCAAGAATAATGTGTACACTGCCGAGGAACGGGCGGCACAAACCATAGATGCATCTATTGTAATGCCGAGGCATTCGGCCCACTCCACAAGAAAGGAAGGAAGTTATCGAATCACGAGACACATGCTTGCAATACAGTACATGAGAACAAAGTGAATATAATCTTTGCCATTTCTCAAATAACTAGCCAATAACTCAAAGTGATAAGGCTTGGCCTAGTATACATATATTTTTTTCTAAATCAATTTCAATTATAAGTTCAAGTAATTAAGCCAGTAGAATGAGTTCAAATAATTCAAACATTACATGATAAGGTCCTAAGTCTACCCGGACATAAACATGTTTTACCTACGTATGGACTCCCGTCACCTCATGTGTACGTAGAACCCACAACTAGCACCACATAGAAATTACATCACCTAGGGGTAGTTTTCCCCTCACAAAGTTAGACAGGAGACTTACCTCGCTCCGAAGTTCCATAACCAGCTCCAATGCCTCTCTAACTCTTCAATTCAAGCCAAACGATCTGAAACTAATCAAACAATGTGCAACTCAATCAAAATATACTCCAATGCTTATAATTAATCAATTCACAACAATCCCCAACCCCTCTCTAAAAGTCAATCTAGTCAACCCTCGGGCCCACGTACCCGGACTACGAAATATTTCAAAGATACAATTTACCCATAACATCATGAACTGAAATATAAAATTTATTTCAAATTTCATGTCCAATTTAGTGGTCAAAATCCAAAAATACCGATTTCTAGGTTTTCTATCAAAAGCTCAATTTTCTACTAATTTCCATGTTCAATCTACATATAAACGATGTATTTAACTCACAATATGTGGGAATTACTTACCTTGACATAGATGATGAAAATCTCCCCCCCCCCCCCA
>AWOL01S0070367.1:4117-48587 GCA_000715115.1 Nicotiana otophora | reverse complement strand
AAAACCCCCCCCCCCCCCCCAAGAGCTCCAAAACTTTCCCAACCAAATGCAAATGTGAGAGAAATGGGCTAAGTCTCGGATTGAACACCTCACTGCCCAGTGACCTTCACACCTGCAGCTAAACTATCGCACCTGCGACTCCGCACCTGCAGACAAATCCATCGTTGGTGCGGTTCCCTCAAAGGCTAGGAAAATCCTCTTTTGCAGACAAAATCCACTCCTGCGGTCATGTTTTTGCGGAGCACTGACCGCTCCTGCGAGCCCACATTTGTGGCACACGACCGCACTTGTGGTCCGGAAGCAAATACCCAGCTTCTGCATCTGCGGTGCCTCTCCCTCTTTACGGATGCACATCTGTGTGCCCAAACTACTCACATACGATCCTCTGCTCCCAGCTCCTGTTGCACTCCTGCGCTTTGCCTTCCGCTTCAGCAGCTCCGCACCTGCGCCCAAATTTCCGCAGGTGCAGTTGCACCAGAACTTAGCCAAAACCAGCATGTCCTAAATTCCAAGTTTCAATCTCCTTCAAACCCGAGGCCCCCGGGACCCTATCCAAATTTTACATGTAGGCATAGAGATGTACCATTCCTCATGCTAGCTATACTTGACATGTCTTTATCAGTGTTGGCCTTAAATTGTGAACTTCAAAGCATGTATAAATTTATTTGCTGTGAACGAGCTGAATATGGAATATTCTCTGAGTTATTACTATCATTCTCATTTTTATGCATGTGTTATCATTATTTTGGTTCTGACTGTATCCTTCTAAGCTCGTCACTACTTTCAGCCCAAGGTTAAATCTTTTACTTATTGAGTATATTAGGTTGGTTTTAACTCATACTACACTTTGCGCTTCGTGTGCAGATCTAGGAATATCTAGACGCGATGATTGCTGGAGTAGTGCTAGTACCTGCTCTGAGACTTTGAGGTAGCTTCTATGATGCCCGCGGACCATGATTATTCTTCCTTTTATTTTCTAAAGTATTGTTCTACTATTTAGACAGTTTTACAAGAGTTTGTTTTATGTTGAGATGTTGTAGTGCTCATGTACTTGTTGACACCAGGTTTTGGGATGGTTGTAGCAATGTTACAGTTGTACCTCTAGATTCTGAGATGCTCTGCCTCAGAAACTGCTGCCCTATCCTCGAGCTGAACTAGAGCTACCGGCTGCATCGGTATGATCTCTGGAACCTGGTCGACCTGAACCCACTGCTCTAGGGTACATGCGGCAGGAGTCTGTGCTCCTCCCCCGACCTGAGATGTGGTAGGAGCAAGTGGTATCAATCTTTCCTAAGCCAAGGTGCTAAACATGCTCAGAAACTGGGCTAGAGTCTCCTGGAGGGCTGGTGCAGTAACAGACGTCTCAGGTGCCTTCCCTCCAATTGGAGCTACTGGTGGCTGTTCTGTAACAGCTCGTGCGGGTGCTCTAGCCGTACCACATGGACGTCCTGGGCCTCTACCCCAGCCCCGCTCTCTCGCGGCTCTAACAGGGGGCGAGGGTGTCTGGTCATCTGATCCGTCTGTCCTCACCATCTATGAGAGAATAGAAAGACATAAATTTAGAATTCGAAGTCAGAATATCGCACGATAAGGAATCAAAGAAGAGAATCTTTTCCTAATAGTTCCATAGCCTCCCAAAGATAAGTACAGACGTCTCTGTAGTGATCCGCGAGACTCTACTAAAGCTTCTTGTGACTCATAACACCTATGAACCTAGTGCTTTGATACCAACTTGTCATGACCCCAATTTCCCTCCATAGGATGTTGTGATGGCACCTAGTCTCTAAGACTAGGTACGCCTAACAATTTGCAGTAATAATTGAATATAAACTGATCTTAAATATCAACACATGATATATAAATAGAAACTGCGATACAAATAATTACAACTCCCAAAACCCGATAGAAATAAATCACAAGCTTCTAAGACAAAATATTAAGTGTTTCTACACATCAAAGTCTAAAGAGAGTAAGGAAAACAACATAATAACGATAGAGGGGGACTCCGAGGTCTGTGGAAGCTGGCAGATATACCTTGAAGTCTCCACGTACAGTCCAACTCACTGGTATCTGGCATGGTAGGAAGAACCTGGATGTGCACAAAACGATGCGCAGAAGTGTAGTATGAGTACACCACAACGTTACCCAGTAAGTTTCAAGCCTAACCTCAATAGAGTAGTGACGAGTTCAGGTCAGGGCCCTACTAGAATAAGAAAAATGAGCTAGAGAATATAATAATACAATGAAATGACTGAGAAATGAACAACAAGAATTTCAGAAAGTTAGCAGCACAACAAACAGAGGTAAACAACAGGGGCGCTCCCGAGGTATCGCCTCGTAATCCCAAATGTAAATGCACAACAGGGGGACAACCCGGGGTACCACCTCGTAGTCCTAATAGTAAATATATAACAAGGAGATTTCCTGAGGTACTGCCTCGTAGTCCCAAAAGTAAATATGCAGCATGGGGATCTCCCGAGGTACCGCCCCGTAGTCCCAAAAGTAAATACACAACTCGTAACATATGGAACAATGAATTTACTACAAGGAATCGTATAGTTAAAGACTGAATACGAGATCACGGAGGCAAGTAATTCAACTAAGCATGTTGCACAAATTTCAATTAAAAGTTAAGACATATAGATATGCGATACTAAGTTAAACATGACAGCTACACATGCTAAGGCAACTCAGTTAAGAAATTTAAGAGAAGACTACTCAGCTAGAACCATCTAGCCCGTGTACGTACTCGTCACCTTGCATACATAACGCTCACATATCACAAATTGTTACAACAATAACAAATCCTAAGGGGAGGTTCCCCCACTCAAGGTTAGGCAAGTCACTTACCTTAAACCAATGCTCAATCAATCAATAAGAATGCCTTTCCTTGATTTTTTGACTCCGAACGGCCCAAATCTAGCTAAAAGCAATTACACATTATAAATACAACTACAAAAACTAATTTAAATAATGAAACTACGACTTTAGAAAAGAATCAAAACATCCCTCCTAAAATTCGACCCGAGCCCATGTCTCGGAATCGGATAAAAGTCACAAAATACGAACACCCATTCGACATCGAGTTCACCCATACCGAAAATACTCAAATCCAATATAATATTCTCGATCAAAACCTCAAAATTTGGCATAAAGATTTTTCCACTTTTTTCTCAAATTTCACAACCCAAATCCTTAATTAAAGGAAGAATAAATGATTTCTTAGTGGAAATTAATCAAAAACAAGTCCAGAATCCTTACCCAAATGTTTTCTCTGAAAACCTCTTGAAATTTTGCCTCAATCCGAGCTCTCTAGGTTAAAAATGGAGAATGAAATTAAACTCTCGGAATTGGCCCTTTTCTGCCAAGAAAAGTCGCACCTGTGAACCCACAACTGCATATGCGGCTCCGCACTTGCAGAATTTCCATCGCAGGTGTGGTTCTAACTTAGTCCAGGCTCGTCTGCTTCTGAGGACCCAAATGCGCCGCTGCGCTTCTGCTCCTTCGACCAATGAGCGCTTCTGCGCATGAGCTCCTATGGACCACATCCGCATCTGCGGACCCCATCCACATCTGCGATCAACATGCCACCCTGGTGCTAAGACCAAAATCACCCTACAGAGCTATTGGAACCATCAAAACTCCATTCTAGAGTCGTCTTCACACAATTGTACGGTCAATTCCTATGACTTAAACTTCTATTTTAGGGACTAAATATCTCATTTCACTCCAAAACCAAAAATTAATCCTCCCGGCAAGTCACAAAATCCAAAAATGAAATAGAGGTAGCAATTAATAGGGGTTCAGGGTTAATACTCTCAAAAGGACCGGCCGAGTCGTTACAAGCTCTAGCATGTCGTTCTGTGGTTTGAGGCCTTGAATAGCTTCACTTCAGGTATTATGACTTGTACATGTGATTAGAATTTAATTTCGGGAAGTTCAGAGTTGATTTGGAAAGAAAATTTTAATTTCGGAAGCTTTAAGTTGGAAGAATTGACTAAGGTCTGACTTTTCAATAGACAAACTCAGAATTGGGATTTGAAGGTTCCAATAGGTTCGTATGATGATTTCGAACTTGGGCGTATCGTCGAGTTGAGTATCGGGTGGCCCGGGAGAATTTCAGAGCTTACTTTGGAAGTTGGCATTTTGAAGGTTTTAGGAATTTTTTAAGTTTGAATTGAAGTAGACTTTGGTGTTATCGAAGTCCATTTGGGATTCCGAGCCTTGGAATAGGTTCTTATTGTGATTTATGACTTATACGCAAAGTTTGATGTCATTCCAGAAAGTTTAACTGTGATTCGGACGCGTTCGTCGAAGTTTAAAAGTTTGAAAGTTTAAAGGAAGGTTTCAATCATTGATTCACAATTTCTTTCACTACGTTCCAGATTAGAGGAGCGGCTTATCAGTGGTGGCAAGCTTATGAGTTGGGTAGTCCGGTCGAGGCAGCTTCACTCACTTGGACTCAGTTCTCAGATATGTTCTTGAGGGACTATGTTCCTCAAAGTCATAGAGATGTATGGTGCACAGAGTTTGAGCAGTAACGCCAGGGTTCTATGACCGTGTTAGAGTATGTGGTCCGATTGAGTGATTTGGCTAGGCATGCACCAACTTTGGTTGCTACTGTTCGAGGGAGGGTTCCTCGATTTATTGAGGGGCTCAACCCCAGTATCAAATTAAGCATGGCTCGAGAGTTGGAGATGAACATCGCATACCAGCAGGTGGTAGGGATTGCTAGGAGATTGGAGGGTATGTTCACTCGGGAGAGAGAGGAGAGAGAGGCCAAGAGGTCTCGAGAGTCTGGCACTTATAGTGGTACTCGTGCCCCAGCTGCAGCTCGTCAGGGTAGGGGTTATATGGGTTGCCCAGTTCATTCAGCACTTCCAACTGCCAGCGGTGCTCCGGCCACTCCTAGGCCCTAGGATCCCTATTATGCACCGCCAGTGTCTAGCGTACCTCCTGTATGGGGTACTTGCAGCGGTCAGTCCAGCCGATCAGGCCCGACCCAGTCGCAGCAGCCACATCCTCCGAGAGCTTGTTTTGAGTATGGTGACACCCGTATTGTGGTGAAGGATTTCCCCAAACTCAGAAAGGGTGCACCTCCACAGATTTCTCAGGCACCGCGTGCTCCACCGGGTCCTCAGGCTATGGTTACAGCACCAACGACCACCCCACCTACACATCTAGCTAGAGGTGGAGGTCTTACAGGTAGAGGTCGCCCTAAAAGGGGAGGCCAGGCCAGATATTATGCCCTTCCTTCTAGGACGGAGGCAGTTACATCAGATTCTGTCATCACAGGTATTGTTCCAGTTTGTCATAGAGATGCATCCGTCTTATTTGATCCAGGCTACACTTATTCCAATGTGTCATCTTATTTTGCTCCGTATTTGGGTGTATCCCGTGATTCTCCGAGCTCACATGTCTATGTGTCTACACCCGTGGGTGATTCTATTGTTGTTGACCATGTGTATCAGTCGTGTTTGTTTATTCTTAGAGGTTTTGAGACCAGAGCCGATTTATTATTGCTCAGTATGATGGATTTCAATGTTATTTTGAGCATGGACTTGTTGTTTCCCTATCACGCTATCCTTGGTTGTCACCCCAAGACAGTGACATTGGCTATGCCAGGTCTACCGCGGCTAGAGTGGAGAGGTACCTTAGATCGTGTTACTAGCAGGGTTGTCTCAGTTCTTAAGGCTAAGCGAATGGTTGAGAAGGGGTGTGATGCGTATTTGGCCTATGTGAGGGATATTAGTGTTGATACTCCTACCGTCGAGTCTGTTCCGGTAGTGAGGGACTATTCAGATGTATTCCCGATAGATCTTCCGAGCATGCCGCCCAATAGAGATATTGACTTTAGCATTGATTTGTGCTCCTGTCTTGTTTGTAAAGAAGAAGAATGGTTCTATGCGAATGTGTATTGATTATCGCTAGTTGAACAAGGTTACAGTAAAGAACAGGTATCCATTTCCACGTATTGATGACCTATTTGATCAACTTCAGGGTGCCAGAGTGTTCTCTAAGATCAACTTGCGTTCAAGTTATCATCAGTTGAAGACTCAGGAGCCAGATATCTCAAAGACTGCTTTCAGGACTCGATGGTCATTACGAGTTCCTTGTAATTTCTTTTGGGTTGACCAACGTCCCAGCAGTATTCATGCACTTGATGAATAGTGTATTCCAGCCCTATCTTGACTCTTTTGTCATTGTGTTTATTAACGACATTCTGGTGTACTCCCGAAGTCGGAAGGATCATGAGCAGCACCTGAGGACTGTGCTTCAGACCTTCAGGGAGGAGAAGTTGTATGCAAAATTTTAGAAGTGTGAATTCTGGCTAGATTCAGTGGCATTTTTGGGTCATGTGGTATCAAGTGAGGGGATCAAGGTAGACCCGAAGAAGATTGAAGTAGTGCAGAGTTATCCCAGACCATCCTCAACTACGGAGATCCAAAGTTTTCTTGGCTTGGCGGGGTACTACCATTGATTTGTAGAGGGTTTCTCGTCTGTTGCAGCACCTATGACCAGATTGACCCAGAAGGATACTCCGTTCAGGTGGACTGAGGAGTGTGAGGAGAGCTTTCAAAAGCTCAAGACTGCTTTAACTACAGCCCCAGTGTTGGTGTTACTTATTGGTTCGGGGTCCTATACGGTGTATTGTGATGCGTCGCGCATTGGTCTCAGTACGATGTTGATGCAGGACGGTAGGGTGATTGCCTACGCGTCTAGAAATCTTAAGGTACATGAGAAGAACTAACATGTCTCCGACCTTGAGTTAGCAACTATTGTTGATGCCTTGAAGATTTGGCGGAACTATTTATATGGTGTCCCTTATGAGGTCTTCACCGATCACCGGAGTCTACAGCATCTGTTTAAACAGAAGAACCTTAACTAGCGGTAGAGGAGATGGTTGGAGCTACTTAAGGATTATGATATCACCATTCTTTATTATCCTGGGAAGGCCAATGTGGTGGCCGATGCCTTGAGTCGCAAGGCGGAGAGTTTGAGAAATTTAGCATATCTACCAGTAGTAGAGAGGCCTTTAGCCTTGTCTGTTGAGGCCTTGGCCAACCAGTTTGTCGGATTGGATATTTTTGAGCCGAGTAAAGTTTTGGCTTGTGTAGTTTCTTAGTCTTCTCTTTATGATCGTATCAAGGAGTGCCAGTATGATGACCCCCATCTTCTTGTCCTTAAGGACACGATTCTGCATGGTAATGCTAAGGAAGTCATTATTAGAGATGACAGTGTATTACGGATGCAGGGCAGGCTATGTGTTCCTAATGTAGATGGATTATATGAGTTGATTCTCTAGGAGGCTCACAGTTCGTAGTACTCCATTCATCCAGGTGCTGCGAAGATGTATCAGGACTTGAGGCAACACTATTGGTGGATGCGGATGAAGAAGGACATAGTGGAATATGTAACTCAGTGCCTAAATTGTCAGCATGTGAAGTATGAGCATCAACGACTGGGCAGATTACTTCAGAAGCTAGCGATTCTGAAGTGGAAATGGGAGCGGGTCACTATGGATTTCGTTGTTGGGCTCCCACAGACTCACAGGAAGGTCGATGCAGTCTGATTGTGGATAGATTGACCAAGTCAGCTCATTTCATTCCTGTGGTTACTACTTACTCTTCGGAGCAGCTGGCTCAGGTTTACATTCGTGAGATTGTCAGGCTTCATGGCGTACCAGTATCTATCATCTCTGACTAGGGTACGTAGTTTATATCGTAATTTTGGAGAGCCGTACAGCATGAGTTGGGCACTCGGGTAGAATTGAGTACAGCATTTCACCCTCAGACGGACGGACAGTCCGAGTGCACTATTCAGATATTGGAGGATATGCTTTGTGCATGTGTAATGGATTTTGGGGGTGCTTGGGATCAGTTCTTTCCACTTGTGGAGTTTGCCTACAATAACAGTTATCAGTCGAGCATCCAAATGGCCACGTATAAGGCTTTGTATGGTAGACGGTGTCGGTCTCCAGTGGGTTGGTTCGAGCCGGGAAAGGCTAGGCTGTTGGGTATAGACTTGGTTTAGGATGCTTTGGAAAAGGTTAAATTGATTCAGGATCAACTCCGTACATCCCAATCCAGGCAGAAGAGTTATGTTAATCGGAAGGCTCACGGCGTTACATTCATGGTTGGGGAGCGGGTCTTGCTCCGAGTTTTGCCCATGAAGGGTGTTATGAGGTTCGGAAAGAAGGGCAAGTTGAGCCCTAAGTATATCGGGCCTTTTGAGATTCTCGATAGGGTTGGAGAGGTGGCCTACAGACTTGCACTGCCACCTAGTCTCGCTGTAGTTCATCCAATATACCATGTTTCCATGCTTCGAAAGTATCATGGTGATCCGTCTCATGTGTTAGACTTCAACTCAGTCCAGTTGGACAAGAATCTATCATATGTTGAGGAGCCGGTGGCCATTTTGGACAGGCAGGTTCGAAAGTTAAGGTCAAAGAACATTGCATCGTTGAAGGTTCAGTGGAGGGGTTATCCGGTCGATAAGGCGACTTTGGAGACCGAGCATGATATGTGTAGCAGTTACCCTCATATTTTCACCACTTCGGGTATGTCTCTAACTCGTTCGAGGATGAATGTTTGTTTTAAGATGGGGAGGATGTAACGACCCGGTTGATCTTTTTGAGAGTACTATCCCCGAACACCCTATTTGTTACTCCCTCTATTTCATTTTTGGGTTTTGTGACTTGTCGAGAGGATTTGCTTTTGGTTTCGGAGTGAAATGGGACACATAGTCTCTAAAATGGAAGTTTAAGTAATAGGAATTGACCGTAGTTCGAATTGTGTGAAGACAACTCCAGAATGGAGTTTCGACTATTCCAATAGCTCTGTAGGGTAATTTTGGTCTTAGGCGCGTGTTCAGATGTTGAATTGGAGGTCCGTAGGTCATTTTAGCATCAATTGGAGAAAATTGGAAGATTGCATGATTTTTGGAAAGCTTGACCGGGAGTGGACTTTTCAATATCGCAGTCGGGTTCCGATTTTCGGAAGCTGGAGTTGGTCCATAATGTCAATTATGACTTGTGTGCAAAATTTGAGGTCAATCGGACTTGAGTTGATAGGTTTCGGCATCAGATGTAGAAGTTTAAAGTTTTAAAGTTCATTAGGCTTGAATTGATGCGCAGTTCATGTTTTTAGCATTCTTTGATGTGATTTAAAGGCTTGAATAAGTTTGTATGATGCTTTAGGACTGGTTGGTATAATTGGTCGAGGTCCCCGGGGTCTCAGATGGTTTCCGGATGGTTGACGGATCAATTTGGACTTGAGAGAAAGGCTGAAGTGCACCAGTTCTGGTGTAATTGCACCTGTGCAAGATTGACCGCAGGTGCGAGCTCGCAGAAGAGAGCATTTGGGCGTAGAAGCGGACCTGAAGAAGGTGGCATGTTGTTGTAGGTATGGCGTAAAGGACACATAAGCGGAGTCACTTCTGTGTAAGTATGAGCACAGAAGCGGAAAGGCCAGGGAGGCCTGTTGATCACAGATGCGGACGAGGTCCGCAGGAGCGCATGCGTAGAAGCGCTCCTTGGCTGCGGAAGCGCAGAGGTGCATTTGGGTCCGAAGAAGTGGACAAGCCTGGAATAAGTTAGAACCGCACCTACGCTGAAACTTCCGCAGGTGCGGAGCCGCATATGCGGTTGTGGGTTTGCAAGTGCGACTTCGCTGGGCAGAAAAGGGCCAATTCCGAGGGTTTAGTTTCATTCTCCATTTTTGAACCTAGAGAGCTCCGATTGAGGCGCAATTTCGAGGGTTTTTCAGAGGAAACATTTGGGTAAGGATTCTTGACTTAATTTTGATTAATTTCCACTAAGATATCATTTATTCTTCCTTTAATTAAGGATTTGGGTTATGAAATTTGTGAAAAATGTGGAAAAATCCTTAGGCTGAATTTTGAGGTTTTGATCGAGAATTTTGTATCGAATTTGAGTATTTTTCGTATGGGTGAACTCGATATCGAATGGGTGTTCGTATTTTGTGAGTTTTACCTGATTCCGAGACGTGGGCCCAAGTTGACCTTTTGGGGCGATTTTTCGATTCCTTGCTAAAGTCATAGTTTCGTTATTTAAATTAGTTTCTTGTAGTTGTATTTATAGTGTATAATTGCTTTTGACTAGATTTGGGTCGTTCAGAGTTAGAAAATCGAGGGAAAAGTATTCTTATTGACTGATTGAGCTTGGTTTGAGGTAAGTGACTTGCCTAACCTTGTGTGGGGGAACCTCTCCTTAGGAGTTGGTACTGTTGTAACAATTTGTGATATGTGAGCACCGTGTATATGAGGTGACGAGTACGTACATGGGCTTTATGTGGAAATTCCGGTTCTTGTTGAGTAGTCTTATTTTAAATTCCTTAACTGAGTTGCCTTAACATGTGTAGCTGTCATGTTTAGCTTAGTATCGCATGTCTACGTGCCTTAACGTTTACTTGAAATTTGTACAACATGCTTAGTGTAATTACTTGCCTACGTGATCTTATATTCAGTCTTTAGCCGTATGATTCCTTTCTGTATATTCGTTGTTTTATATGTTACGAGTTGTGTATTTACTTTTGGGACTACGAGGCGGTACCTCGGGAGATCCCCCTATTGTATATTTACTTTTGGGACTACGAGGCGGTACCTCAGGAGATACCCCTGCTGCATATTTACTTTTGGGACTATGAGGAAGTACCTTGGGAGATCCCCCTGTTACATATTTACTTTTGGGACTACGAGGCGGTACCTCAGGAGATCCCCCTATTGTGCATTTACATTTGGGACTACGAGGCGATACCTCGGGAGCGCCCCTATTGTTTACCTTTGTTTGTTGTGTTGTTACCTTTCTAAAATTCTTGTTGTTTACTTCTCAGTCATTTCATTGTATTATTATATTCTCTGCCTGATTTCCTTTTATTCCAGTAGGGCCCTGACCTGACCTCGTCACTACTCTACTGAGGTTAGGCTTGGCACTTACTGGGTACCGTTATGGTGTACTCATACTACACTTCCGCACATCTTTTTGTGCAGATCCAGGTTCTTCCTACCAGGCTAGATACCAGTGAGCTGGACCGTACGTGGAGACTTCAAGGTACATCTGCCAGTTTCCGTAGACCTCGGAGTCCCCATCTATCCTTATTATGTTATTTTCCTTACTCTCTTTAGATTCTGATGTATAGAAATACTTAATATTTTATTTTAGAAGGTTGAGACTTATTTCTACCGGATTTTGGGAGTTGTAATTATGTGTATCGCAGTTTCTATTTATATATCATGTGTTGAGATTTTAGTTTAGTTTATATTTAGTTATTCCGCAAATTGTTAGGCTTACCTAGTCTTAGAGACTAGGTGCCATCACGACATCCTACGGAGGGAAATTGGGGTCATGACAGAGCTCAAAACGACCGGTCAGTCGTTATACCCCTTTCACCACACTGGTGACCCTGCCATTCTTGATCTCACAATTTTTCATGAACTCCACAACCTCAATTCTAGCAAGCCTTCCAGCCATCTGAAGGACCATGTCCTTCCAACCCTGCAGTTGCAGTTTTTATAGATACATCACCATGCCTTCCTCCTCCAAGTCCTTGAGGAGTCTACCCTTCAAGATGGTTCTTTTACCAAACTATCCTTCTTGTCTTGTTCTTTATCGGTTTCTTCTTCTTCACTTTCTTCTTCCTCCACTACTTTCACTTTTCTAGATTTCATGGAAGACTTGGTTTTTTTCGTCAAGGTAGAAGGCTCTATAGACTTTGTCTTTGAAGGAGACTATTTTTTGGAAGTCTTACTTTTCTTTGTATTTGGTGTTGCAACCTCTTCCTCCTCTGCCTTGTCTTCATCATGAAGACCTAGGTCCATCTTTTCAATTTCAACTGCCTCAACAGGCTCACTCACTTTCTTCTTTCCCTTTGCAGTAGCTTTTCTTTTACTCTCTTCTAGGGCTTTTTCCAGTTCAGCCTCACTCTGCTTCTTCTGACTCCTTGTAACTCTTTCTCTTGTAGGAGGAGTCTCTACAGGGATAGAAGAGGCAGCCTTTCTCTTTTTGTTTGCCTTAGCAGTTCCAGGGATTTTAATTCCTAAACTCTTCTTCTTTTTCGGATTGTAGCTGTCAGACACCCGTTTTAGGTCTTCGAGGGGTTCCTGCACACGTATAGAACAGGTTCTTGGAACCTCTTCCTCAACCTAACCAACCTCTCAACTATACTTGTATCTCCATACCCACTACCCTTTTCTTCTCTCAAATTTTCTTCCTCCTCAGCAGCATCCTCACTCCACAACATCATAGCCCCAGTCTCCTCAGTCAACTCAGCAGGAGTAGGTAAATATTCAACCACTCCTTCTTTTCCCTTTCCCCTCACATCACCTTGAGCACACTCACTCTCTTTTTATTTTATCTTTTTATCTTTACCACCAATTTTCTCATAATCAGTGGTTTCAACCCCAGCCATAGTTTCAACCAAAAAAATCTATTTTCCAGATTCTCAACAACTCCAGAAATTGTATCAGATGCAATATTAGAACCAGAAGTAACCTGCTCTATTCCAGATGAAACAGTTTCTTCCCCTCAGTTGCAGACTTAAATGATTCGTTAGATTTCTGGGGTTTCTCTTCCCCGCTTTCTCTTAATTGTTCATTTATTTTCTTGATTTGTTCACTGTCAGCGACGTTCTTGCGAGCAAGCCTCTTGTTCCTTACTTTCTTAGAGATAGGTGTGGTTGAGGGTGTGGTTGAACGTGTGGGTGTGGATTCTTTGGGTGATGAAGGATTTTCAGAAAGGTTAGCCATTAGTGTGTTTGGATGAGTGTGTATAAGAGATGAGAGAAGATGGGGAGTTTAGAAGAATTGTTTAACGGCAGGAGAGTTTAGAGTGATAATATGGGTAAGGCCAAATAAATTTAAAGAGGGAGAGTTTAATTGGGTAACGGCAGCTTTTCAGAAGCTCAGGGGTCTAATGAAACTAGGAGTCAGTATAAAAAGACGTTGGAGACTTCCCTGGAATCGAGGAAATTATGGCGCTAGAGACTCTCTTTGGGTGAAACTGGTTCTTTTTGTAACGGATAAGCTTGAGGGAGGTTATGACTAAATGGGACTCTCCTTTTGATCATGATCCAAATACAATTATTTCAAAATATACTGAGTGGAGAGTACATACCATGTAATCTTGATGAACCAGGTTCTTCACTGAGAATTCTCTTGTGTACGTCTGAATTTTCCAAGAAAATAAAGATAATATCATTAGAGATTAATGAGATATTTTAGTACATGGAACAAGAGTATACTAGTGAAAGTATGAGACTGGACAAAATTTAATCTAAATATGTACAAAATTCACAAATTATCTAACTACTTTTTGAGTGAGAACTGGTTCATTTTAGGTGATCTTAATCATCCATAATTCTAACATGTTCCTTTCAAAGTGATCTTTACTTAGAGTTTTTGTAAAGATGTCAGCTATTTGCTTGTCAGTAGCACAAAATTCCACAGTTATCAAACCCTTTTCATAGTTGTTCCTCAAAAAGTGACGCCTAACATCTATGTGCTTAGTTCTTTTGTGATGAACCGGGCTCTTGGTCATACTAATTGCACTGGTGTTATCACAAAAGATGGGGATACAACCTACATCAATTTCAAAGTCCATTAATTGTTGTTTGATCCACAACAATTAAGCACAACATGAGGCAGCAGCCACATACTCAGCTTCAGCAGTAGACAAGGCCACAGAATTTTGCTTTTTAGTGTCCCAAGACACAAGACATGAGCCAAGAAAGTGTGCCATACCTGAAGTGCTCTTTCTATCCACAAGAAAACCTGAACAATCAGCATCAACATATCCCACTAAGTTGAAATTACTACCTTTTGGATACCATAGATAAAGGTCAGTGGTGCCTTTTAGGTATCTCAAGATCCTCTTGACTGCAGTCAAGTGAGACTCCTTTAGATTTGCCTGAAATCTAGCACAAAAGCCTACACTGAAAACAAGGTCTACTAGCAATAAGATATAACAAAGATCTAATCATTCCCCTATACAACTTCTGATCAACAGATGAACCAGGTTCATCTATATCCAATTTTATAGTTGTTGCTATAGGAGTGTCAATTTCCTTGGAGTCTTCCATTTTAAACCTTTTAAGAAACTCTTTCACATACTTCTGCTGATGGATCATAGCTCCATTTGAATTTTGTTTAATTTGTATTCCTTAAAAGAAATTAAGCTCACCCATCATACTCACTTCAAATTCACTCCTCATTAGAATAGCAAATTCTTCACCAAACCTATCAGTAGTTGCTCCAAAGATTATATCATCAACATATATCTGAACTACCAAGAGATCTTTACCTTTTTCTTTCATGAACAAAGTATTATCAACTTTACCTCTCTTGTAGCCATGCTCAAGCAAGAATTTTGACAATATTTCATACCAGGCTCTTGAAGCCTGCTTGAGCCCATAAAGTGCCTTGTCAAGCTTGTACACGTGATCAGGACATTCCTTGCTTTCAAAGCCCGGAGGTTGCTTGACAAACACTTCTTCCTTAAGATAGCCATTGAGGAAGGCACTCTTGAAATCCATCTGATGGAAAGTGAATTCCATGTAATCATCAAAGTCTATAAGGAGTCTAATTGCTTCCAATCTTGCAACTAGAACAAAAGTCTCATCATAATCTATGCCCTCCTATTGACTATATTCTTGAACCACCAATCTTGCCTTGTTTCTTGTAACTGTTCCATCTCCGTCAAGTCTATTTTTGAAGACCCATTTTGTGCCAATTACTGATCTGTCCTTGGGTCTTGATACCAGATGCCAAACTTGACTTCTCTCAAATTGGTTGAGTTCATCTTTCATTGCATTCACCTATTCTTCATCCTGCAAAGCGTCAGCAATATTTTTAGGTTCATTAAGAGATAAAAAAGCATCCAAAGCACAAACATTCTTCAAAGAAGATCTTGTTTTGATTCCAGAGGTTGGATTAGTGATTATGTTCTCAATGGGATGAGAACTTTGATACTTGTAAGGTTTCACAACCAGCTGGTTTCCCTTAGATGTTCCTTCGATGTTTTGTTGCTGAGGAACAGGTTCATGGACAGGTTCCCTCAAGGTTTGAGGATTAATTCCTCTTTGTTCAAATCCCCCTGTCAGGTTGCCCTGGGTGGAAGGACCTGTTCCATCACCTGTTCCTTCCTCTGGTGGAGCTTCAGTCTGGGCAGTGGTTTAATTTGAGTTTCTTACCAATCCAATTGCTTCATCATCATGTTCCTTCCTCTAAGAAAGAATGTTAGTTTTATCAAAAATCACATGTATATTTTCTTCTACACACATAGTTCTTTTGTTATAAATCTTATAAGCTTTACTATGTGAAGAATATCCCAAGAATACTCCCTCATCACTTATGGGATGAAACTTACCTAGGGAGTCTTTACCATTATTGTGCACAAAGCACTTTCATCCAAATGCCCTAAGATAGGATATATTCGGCTTTCTCCCTTTAAGTAACTCATAGGGAGTCTTCTCAACAAGAGATCTAGTTATGCACCTATTTCTGATGTAGCAAGTAGTGTTCACAACTTTTGCCCAGAAGCTATGGGACAGTTTACTAGAAAGAAGCACAGTCCTAGCCATTTCTTCCAATGTCCTATTCTTTCTTTCCACTACTCAATTTTATTGTTGAGTCCTAGAAGCATAAAAGTTATGATTTTTGCCATGCTCATCCCAATATTCAGCAAATTTCGCATTCTCAAATTCAGTACCATGATCAGACCTAATTGATGCAAGTTGATTACCTAGTTGTTTCTGAGTTGTTCTAACAAAAGAAGTGAACATGTCAAATGTTTCATCTTTTGATGTTAAAAATAATGTCCAAGTAAACCTAGAGTAATCATCAACCACCTTTTATCAATGTTCTCATTGGTCCAAAAAGAACCATACGGACCAGTTCCATCGTCCTGGTAGTGCTTACCATTTTCTTGCTTTTGAACGAGGATCTTACCTGCTTCCCTCTTGCACAAGCCTCACAAACTTTATCTTACTTGAACTTAATGTTAGGCAGCCCTATCACCAAGTCCTTGGAGACTAGTTTGTTGAGTTGGCTTATATTGGCATGTCCAAGTCTCTTGTGTCAAATGAGGGGATCATTATCCAACACACTAAAGCAAGTGAGTTCATTATCTGAAAGTGTGGACAGATCCACAACATATATGTTGTTCACTATATTTCCCTGCAAAACTATCTTGTAGAGGTGAAAGCTACCATGTTACCTCTATCACACAATTGTGATACACTTATTACACTGTACTTCAGCCCATCTATCAAGTAGACATTCTCAATAGAGTGAGAATCAGTGTTACCTACCTTTCCAACCCCAATGATCTCGCATTTCTTTCCATTTCCAAAGGAGACATTACCTCCTTTAAGGCCCTCAAGTGAAAGGAACTGGTTCTTGCTTCCTGTCAGATGCTTTGAGCAACCACTATCTATGTACCATATTTGACTGATTCCCTTTACTTGGACTTGCAAAAAGAACTCAGGGGTTAGTCTTAGGAACCCAAACTAGTTTGGGTTCCTTTCTATAGGCAAAAGAATAAATCAAATTCTTTTTAGCCCAACTTGGAAGCCTATTTTTCCCAATAATAAAATTTTTGTTCTTTTGACTTGCCTGCTCTTTTACAGTACATTCACTCTTATAGTGACCAGTGTTACCACAGTGTATGCAAATCTTGTTCTCAAGGAGTGTGAAGTACTTGCTTTTGGGATCCCACTTAGGTGCAGAGTTCCCAAAGCCAAATCATCTTCAGTTGCTACTATGATGTTCTTGTAGCCATTAAAGTGCATCAGAGGACCTGTTCCACTTACAAGTTCTGTCTAGCTCATGCTTGACCTTGTTCAGATCTTCCTTTAGGACCCTTACATGTTCATCCATCTTATACAACTCATCTTTCAGTTTTCCTATATTTTCTTCTAGAGTGAGTTGTGTGTGATCAGCTGTCTTTTTGCTCGTTCCTAATTTCAATTTTAGATTTTCATATCTAAGTTCTAGGACAGTTGTGTCAAGTGCATAAACTTGGTTCTTCAATACAGTATTTTCACTTTCAGTTTCACAAGCCCTAAGTTCCAGGCTTTTGCACTTAGCTTTCAAAATTACACATTCTTTTGACAACTGTTCCTTTTTATTATTCATATCCTCAGATTCATCAATTAGCTCTAGTAGTAACTTAGATAACCTTTCTTTAGACAAAAAATTAATTTTTTCTTTGAGATGAAAAACACTTAACTCGATTTCTTCATCAGATTCTCCGATGGCCATAAGTGCTCTTGTTTATCATCATCATCATCATCTGAGCTCCCCCCTCCCCTCCCCAAGCAGCGACCATTGCCTTGGTTGATCCTTTGTTGTTGCCTTTCTTGGGTTGATCATGTTCCTTCGTTCAACTTTTTCCTTCTTCCATTCAATTTCCCACAAAGGACAGTTTTTGATGTGGTGATCAGTCTTTCCACACTTGTAGCAACCATCATTAGTTTACTTCTCGGGAGATTTTGCCTTGTTGTAGCTTCCACTTCTTGAAGAACCCTTTTCTCTCCTCAGGTACTTCTTGAAGTCTTTGATGATCACTGACATTTCATCATCTTCCAGATCAGAACCTTTAGTGATTTTGAGTACCAAGCCTCTTTCCTTCTTAGGTACATCAATTTTCATGGTTTGTCTCCTAAGTTCATAGGCAGTGAGATTCCTAATCAATTCATCTAGTGGGAGAGTGATAATGTTCTTTGACTCCTGGATGGAAGTGATCTTGTTTTCTCCAGTAATTGGCAAGACCCTAGTAAGTATCTTCTCAACTCTTTCTTCTTCAGGGATAATCCTTCCAAGATATTTTAGTTCATTTGTCATTGTAGTGAACCTTGTGTACTTCTCCTGAATGGTTTCTCCATCCTTCATTACAAAGTTCTCATACTGAGAATACAGTAGAGTTCCCCTGGATCTTTTTACCTGAGTTGTTCCTTCATGGGACACTTGCAGTGTGTCCCAAATTTTCTTAGCAGTGGAATAGCCTTGGATTCTGTTGTACTCATCTGAACCAAGCCCACAAACAATCCATTTCTTGGCTTTAGCATTCTTCTCCCGCCTCTTCAAGTCCTCAGCATTGCAATCCGCTCTTATTTTTGGCACATCTACTCCTTCAGCATTTTTCTTCAAGATTGCCAGTGGACCATCAGTGGCAATGTCCCATAGCTCATAGTCCTCTCCTTCAATGTTATCTCTCATTATGTTCTTTCACCAAAGGTAGTACTGGATATTAAAGAGTGGTGGCCTAGCAGTGGATTGTCCTTCCTAAATTCCAGGTGGTGCACTCATCTTGATCTTCTCCTAAGGTGTTAGCCTCTTCAAGGATAGCCCGCTCTGATACCAATTGATGTTTTATACTTTAATACCGCACAAGATGAGGGGGTGATTTGTGTGGTGTCTAATTTGTCGCCTGCACAGATTATAGAAGGGCCTGGTTCTTCTATATATTCCTTATACTACTGTTGCAGAATTATAAATGCACAAAGTAAAGAACACAAGTATTTTTACATAGAAAACACGTGGTTCAAAAGGTGAAAAAATCACGACCTACTACCCAGTAGGATTTTTTCCAACACTTCACTAAATCACTGAGCCAAAAACAGCGTTTACAAAACTCTTGTAAACCTAAGGATTACCTCTAACCCTTTGTGGAAACCAGCCTCAGACTGTTGCGACAAATTCAAGTTAACTCTAACTTGAATACTACACTCAGAGTACCTAGTACAAATACTTCTAAAAAAAGCTGAAAGGTACAACTCAAGTGCCCTACTACAAATGAACTATAATAAAAGACAGACACTTGGAACTGGTTCTTCTATCTGGTTCATGAAGCTTCAGGTTTGCACACTTGAATCACACAGGAATTGCTTGCAAAATGCCTTGTTATTTTACTCTCAACTCACGTTTAACTTTAGAATTTATGCGTACCTTTAAAATGAGAACATCATGAAATATATAGAGTTAGTTGAATAGCAAATAACTAGAAGTCTAATGCTTTACTCTTCCTTGGTGGAAGAGTTCTAGTTATCTTCAACTTCTAACTCCTCCCTTATCTAGGATAGAGTTTTCTTCGAGTAAGGAGTCATTCTCCTTATCAATTATGCAATATTTTCGTTCAGGAGATATCAGATAGAACCACTTAAGCTTATTTCCTTCACGTGCATGCTTTGTGGTCGAATTTGCCCGTGTCTGTGTATACCGTGTATGGATCTGATTCACGCTTGAGTTCCTTTGTGAATCATCAAAACAACCTTACGTAGGCTAACAAAGCTTATTACGATGTATTGGTGGAATTGAATAGTAAGACTATACATTAATGGAGTGATAATTGCTAATTTACGTGGTAGAATGGATGAAATCTCTCCCACCCTAATCAAATATTTTGTTAACGAGCCTTGAAAATAAAAATACCTTGAAGGGAGCGTTTATTCGTTTTATATTTTTTATGGGATGCGACAAGATGGGTTGCTCTGATGGTAAGCACCCTCCACTTCCAACCAAGAGGTTGTGAGTTCGAGTCACCCCAAGAGCAAGGTGGGGAGTTCTTGGAGGGAAGGATGTCGAGGGTCATTTTGGAAATAGCCTCTCTATCCCAGGGTAGGGGTAAGGTCTGCGTACACACTACCCTCCCCAAACCACACTAGTGAGATTATACTGGGTTATTGTTGTTGTATGGGATGCGACGCGAATTAAATCAATATCAAATAGCGGATAAAAAATTAGAAAAAAAAAACAAAGTGACAACTTTGATTAGTTGGAGTAAGATCTAGTGTCATCATCAAAGGCCAAAGGGGTTTGGAATCTTATGCCTCTCCTTCTTGCGCATGTGATCCAAGATTCTCAAATATCTTCTAAATTCTTTATCATTGGGGAGTGGTATTTAATAGCATTCAATTACATGAGACGTGCCGGACCAACTGTCCACCAAGTAGGAGTCAAGTCAAACCAAAATATCAAATCGAAATGAATGAATTCGTTTCCAAATATTATTTGCCCAACGTATGTACTGATAAATACAAGAACAATGTGGACCCACCCACCTTATATCTGGAAAACGAAAAGAAATTAAAATTTTCAATTTGTATTCAGAGATTAGGTAGAGTTTGGTGCTCGGATTCATCTGAATCTATTACTTTTAAAGCGTAATATAAATTTATGCATAAAAAATTATTAAAATTGTAACAAATAATAAGTCTGAACTCATAAATTTAAAAATACAATAGGTCTAATACTAAAAATTTTAAAAATTGAATTCATATAATCTTAATCCTGGATCCGCCACTGCAAAAATAGGTAATACTATTGAGTGATACTCATTACTCCCTCTGGTGCTATATAATTGATTTTTAAGGCTCTGATTTACACATTAAAAAATTACTTAAAATATTAATAAAAAGGGTTATTGGATTAAAAGATTTTTTATCTTTCCTCTATAATTTATATATAGAAAATATAAAGAAGTGTTGAAAACTTTTAAAAATATTTGTTAGGCCTTTTATTAAAAATCACTTAATTTGAATTAAATTAAGAAGGTTGAAAATTTATATAGGATCGGAGGATATCTTTACAACAAAGGTATCGAATCTGATGATTTTGTATTAATCAAGATTCAGTAATCACATTAGAATCTTTTTGGTATGAGGTGATCACCCGATCTGATCTCTTAGGTGTCACCTCATACAAAAAAATATCATTTAAAATTTAAATTATCTGGCTTAATTTGTCTTCTTTTTTTAACACGATTCTCGAGCTCTAAGCTATTACACTAGGAATTTAGGATCATCCTCAGAAGATTTGCTGATTTTTAAGGTGCAGCTTTTTTACATTTTAAAGTTGAGTTGGTCTCAAGCAGAATTACATTGTATAAATAAAAAATCTATGACGCATCTCATGTGTTTTTTTCCCTATCGAATATCCCACTAGTTTTTTGGTTTTCCAACCTTTGTCCTATATTTGTTTAGGATTTCGATTAAATTAGAATTTATCCCTTGTAAGGCTCATTAAATGTGAAATACTTCCTATAAATAAAATAAAAATTAAAGATGAAAGGATCTCATTCTATCACAACCCTTGTTGATCATGTTTGTTAATTAAGTCGATGTTCAGATTGTTTATTAGAGAAAATTGGTTCGTCATTTCTCTGAATATAAAGTTACTTCTCTCAGACAAACAAACCAACTCAGCCCCAACATGTTCTCTACTATCAAAATTGATATTTGTCAGCAAATCCTTCCGAAATTCTTCTTTTTATTAAAAATAACCAAGAAAGTTTTTGGGATTTTACACAAATACCTGGCTGGATATATTATTTATTTTTTCTAGTCAGTACATATTAAATATATACTTATTATATACGGTTATACTTTATATGAATTATACATATTTTATATATTCGTCGGTTATTTGTAATTTAAGCAGCCGGATGTGTTAAACCTTCAATTTTTTCCGTTAAATAATTGGATAGGAGCACATGATTACCATGATATATGGATCTTTGATCACCTAGTTCCAATCTTGCAATTAAGATGAATTATTTTATTGATATAAAAAATTACTGTGCCTACAGACTAGAGTCTATATATCCCACCTCCTTTGACAAAGAATGCAAGTAATGACATGCATGACAAGATAATATAAAAATGGGGAGATTTTCCCAATTGCAACTACACTAAAGCAAACTTGACGAAATCTAGGGTTGGCCGTGACGACTTTTCGAGGAAGATAACCACTTTGATTAAACCGACGGATGAATATTCTACTTCAATTTCCAAGTAATCATCAGTATATCCATGACTAATACACCTAAAGTTGAGACCTAATATAAGCCACATTAGTAGTAGCGGCGCTGCGATCGCAGTGGAGGGCCGCAATCACAGCTGACTGGCAAGAAAGTCTTTCTTGATATGCCTAATCTGTCTTGAAACATAAATTTAGCTAGACAAACATCATTATTATAGGTGTTAAACAGAAACTAAATGGACCCAAATTGCTCCCATTGTTACAATACAAACTATCTTCCATCTCAAAATTTAGTGCTCCTTCCGTCCCATTTTATTTTATGTGAAGGTATTACTCTTTAGGAATCAAACAATTTCTTTTTTTTTACTACTATTTTCTCAAACTTGTTTTAAATATTTTGAATCATTAAATATGTTAACTTGTATTAATTTTTATGTAGTTTACAAATATATAAATTTTATTTTAAAAAATATGAGGAATTTATATTTAAATTCACATTAAAAATTAAGTGTTTTGACCCTCATGTTTCGAATCCTTTTACATAAACTGGGACATAAGGAGTAGTTTAAAAGGTTAGATAAGGGAAAGGAAAGATATATTATCATCTCAAACTATCGAAAAATATCACCCTTGAATAGGTAAGAGAAAAGTTTGGGTTCCTATTTGAAAATCGTCGCCCTCTTTTCATTGTCCGTTTGGATATTGAAATAGTAATGAGTACAAATTTTACTCACACACCGTGTAAAATCTCTACGGTCTACACAATTAGACCCCCAATTAATTAATCCTTCAAATGCTCATCCTCAACATAGGCACTGCTAAGTGCTAAAGCATGCAATTGGGTTGACTATAAAAAGGATACTAGTGACTTTCAGGGTATTTGTTTGTTTTTTTTTTTTGGCAATGACTTTCAGATTCTTCTCCATTGGACAGTTTAACTACAAAATATCTTTGCTTTTGTACTTGGTAATCCTCTAGCAACTTCCCTTCCTAACACGTTGCTCAAGAAAGTGACATCCTGTATTCTGAAGGTTTTGTACAAGTGGTGAAGGTCAAATTAGAAAAAATTCCAAAAAACTTTTCATAAAATAACACATCCATCCATGTGTATTTTAAGGTAAATTTTATTTTTGAAGATTAAATAAATATTTTCTTAAAAGCAAAATCAATATAAAGGTTAGGTTTTCGGAGGAATTAGCACAATTTTCTCAAAAATTATTTTTTTTCCCGACAGAGATGATCCAAACACAGAAATTTCTTATACTTCCACCGGCTTATTGTATGTGATAATATTTAACTAGACACTCAATTTAAAAAATTAAAGAAAACTTTTGAAATGTAAGTAATATATATGTAAAGCACCCGCATTTTACATGAGTAGTGATGAAAATTTCACATGACTTTTATAAGTGGTGATGAGGATCTCAATAAATCATATCTTTAAGGATAAAATATACTTAATTCATTTAAAAATTATTGGTACTATTTTCTTATTAGTCCGTTCCGAAAAGATTGGAATAATTCCTATATTTTCTTAAAGGGAAGCATTTTTAGCCATACAAATTTTATGTCTTGTTTAAGATCACAAGTTTCAAAAGTTTTAAAGCCACACAAATGTTAATGGCATATTTAAGATCACAAGTTTCTGACGACCCAAAGCACAATACGAAATTTATGCTCGTTAGTCAAAGATAGAAACGGGTCCGGGCGGAACTACCTTTTCAAAGCCGAAGAGGGAAAACACTTTAAAAAATTTGCATGGGGCGTCGCGCTAATGGAGAAATTTAGAGGGCTGTTACTTTCAGTGGGGCGCAACAATGTTTTTCCTCATAGTGATATTTTTCTCCAATTTTTGTTATCCAGACTTGGTCATCGACCCCCGAACGCAATCCTGATTTAAATTCTTGGGCTATTGCTCATGCCTCAAAGCTCCAACTTATTCGGTTTAGCTTCGATTTATCTTTTTAACTCGGAATCATTTCATGCAAGGCTTAAAACACATAATAAGTTCAAATTACCATTATTTACGCTCAAATACAAGTAAAGTACAATAATTATAGTGCAAAATACGGCTAAAATATGGGTTTCTAGCCTAACTTCAACACCACACACTTAAATCATTACTCGTCCTCGAGCAATCAAACTACACTTCACGTAGAGATGACCTTTTTCCTCAGACAACTTCCCTAACTCATCGTGCTAAGAATATTTAAAGTAGATTAAGCATCATACTATAACATCCTAACCTCCATACTCAACTCAAAAGCACCAAGTATTTTTCACAACCTGCTCACTTACTCTAACACAGAGGCCAAAGTCATAACATTTCCTTGGCAAATCATGTTCCCTCACATCAAAAATAGAGAGTAGTTCCACGTACAATAAAATTCAAGAACAAATAGGAACTCAAGATAGAAAGAATTCACTCACTCTCAAAAATAAAATTCATGTGTCATAGAAGACATACCATAGGCTTGCCCGCAGTGTAATACTCTAGTAATTGAGCTTATTCAGTCAAAGATCAAGTAGCACTTTATTTCGGTTGTAATGTAGGTTGTTGGACGGGTAGCATATAATTAGGATAATATGACTATATCTCCCTGAGCACTGTAATACATATAATTTTACATTTAAACCCCCACACTCATGTTGAACCAAACTCCAACCTTCACAACATAGTAACATTAGCTCCCGATTTCTTTAAGCATAAACAAGAAAAGAACTACTACTAGCAAGGAATCAAATCTTTTTCTAATACATGCCCAAACTCTTTTTTCTTCTAAGTTTTGATTTTTCTCTTGGTTTCTTCTTCAAGGAACATCATTCATTTTTTGTTTCAATTCCTTACAAGTGGCCCTCGCAATTCTTTTAAACATTGCACCTTTTTCCATTTTTCTCAATTCCACTCAAATACTCAACCAATACATCCACTTCACTTTAACAAGCTCACTATAATTCTTGTGCTCAAGAGAGGTAAAAGGTTCAAACATATAGTCAATTCAAATAAAAGGGGTCGGGCATGTAGTGTGGTTACCAAAGAAATAGGATTACATGCTCAAATGGTCTAACTAGATATACATTAATTTTGGTGGGTCAAGGCACATATTTGGCTCAACAAAGAAATGCCTATATCACTTCCTAAACTGAACAAAACTACTCATTCATTTTGCATACACACATGACAAATTCTAAACATCAACTGACATGCATATGATATCAACAAAAAACCTCTCACACACATTGGCACATAACTCACTTAGGATCGGATCTATCTCAACTCTCTAGTCAAAACAGTTAAGCAAAGTTAAGATCAAATAAATTAAGGTACTTATCTATGGGTCAAGAGCTGAGCCTAGGTGTCACAACTAAGGCACTCATTGCTCTCAAGGCATACGCAGATAAAACCATCACCAAAAAGAGTGAAATCATCTAAAAATACCTCTAGGCACTTCCCTTAAGATCGGAGAATATAGACACCATGCACCTCTGAAAAGTGGCCAGTGCATTCCACAACCCAAATGGAATCCTCCTATAAGAAAAAATACCTACCGGGCAAGAGAAAGTAGTCTTATCAACATCTTTTAGGGCAATGGGTATCTGATTGTAGCCTGAGTACCCATCCAAGAAATAGTAACAACCATGTCCAGATACTTTCTCGAGCATCTAATCAATAAAGGGGAGTGAGAAGTGGTCTTTCCTTGTTGTATCAATCAGTCTCCTATAATTAATGCGCATTCGCCACCCTGTGACTGCTCTTGTTGGGATTAATTCATTGTCTTATTATTTTCCACTGCCATGCCTCTCTTCTTTGGTATAACTTGCAATGGACTGATCCATTGGCTATCAAAGATGGGGGAAATCACTCCCGCATCAAACAACTTGATAATCTCCTTGTGTACTACCTCCTCTGGATTTTATTCATCTTGCATTGGGGTTGCACCAAAGTCTTACTATTCTCTTCCAACAAAAATTTGTGCATGTAAATGGCTAGACTGATTCCTTGAATATCAATTGAATGTCAACTATGGTCCAGCCAATGACCTTCTTGTACTTTCTCATCATCTCCACTAGCTTTTGTTCCTGTGCACCTGTCAAGTAAGCATAAATAATTATAGAAAAAATTTTAATTTCAAGAAAAGCATATTTCAAGTGAGTAGGGAGGAATTTAAGTTCCACACTAGGCTTAGACGCCTCTGTTTTGAGTTCCTCCTCATCATCCACTTGATCCCCAGCCACTTTACCTCAGGATCTTCATCCTCCACTGTGCTAGACAGAATAATACAACTCTCTAGAGTGTCCCCCACAGGCCTATCAAACTTGTATTTTTCAACCAATTTCCCACCAACATCAAGCTTGAAACATGAGTAGACAGATGCCTCATCATTAGGGTATTTCATCATTCTCTTCATCTAGAACACCACTTTCTAGTTACCCACTCTTAGCATAGGCTGCCCCTTATAAATATCAAAAACTGCTCTACCTATATATAGAAAAGGCCTCCCTAGAATTAGGGGAACCTCCTTGTTCACTTCCATGTCCACCACAATAATGTCTAGGGGGAACACAAACTTGTCCACCCGTACTAGAGTATCCTCAATTATTCCCTCAGGCAAGATGGTGGTCTGGTCAGCCAGTTATAGGGATACTGGTATGGATTTGATCACTCCAAGATCACCTTCAGGTTTCCTGAACATAGATAAAGGCATTTGATTTATAGAAGCACCAGAATCACAAAGAGCCTTGTCAAATTTCTCACTCCCCAACGACTATGGTATGGTGAAGCTTCCTGGGTCCCCGCATTTTTGAGGGATTTTATTTTGCAATTTGGAAATGCAGTGGGCATTCAGCTTGACCACTATTGTCTCCTCTAACTTCATCTTGCTGGACAAGATTTCCTTCAAGAACTTAGCATAGGCAAGCATCTGAGTGAGAACCTCTTTGAAGGGGATGTTCACATATAGTTGCTTGAGCATCTTAAAGAACTGCCCAAAGCACTTGTCTAATTTTTCTGGCTTCATCATTTGAGGGAATGGAAGAGCTAGCATGTGTCTGCTTTCTTCAATCTACTTTTGTACCCCACTACTCTAGCCTTATTGTTCTTCGCTCTTTTGCTCCTTCAGTATCTTAGTCTGTTTGTTCACCACCTCAGTTCTAGCGTTCACAACTGGGTCGGGAAATGTTTTACCACTTCTCAAAGATACAACTTTTATTGTTTTCTTTGGTTTCTTTTCTATGCCATAGGGTAGAGTCCCATGAGCCCTCTTAGACAACATGTTTGCAATCTGTCCCATCTATCTTTCTAAATTCTGGATGGATGTGCCCTATTCCCGGATGGCTATGCCCTGAGTCTCAAATTTCTCATTTGATTTGTTGATGAACGCCTTTATTAGATCCTGTAGACTCTAATGGTTAGGCTGTGGAGGTTGGTACTGTTATCTTTGCTGGTTTTGAAAACTAGGAGGCCCTTGCCTTGGTGCTCTAGGATTTTGCTGCTCCCATAAATGTAGACTACCACTAAAAGAGCTCCATGAGAAATTTGTATGTCTCTGTCCCATGGAATTGAAGTTATTACCTCCTTGGTAGTTACCTCTGCTGAATGTTCCTGTTGCATTCACTTCTTCCTCTACAACGGAGCTTTGAAACTCTTGTGTTGGGTGTCCCAGTCCGCAAATATCACATCCTAGATGTGGTTGACTCTGCACCTGGGTCAGTGTTAGCTTCTTGATGTCTTTAGCCATAGCCGCTATCTGGGCCTGCATTGAAGCAGATGATTCTACTTGGTACACACCTGTCACGACCCAAATTTCCCCTCTGTAGGATGTCGTGATGGCACCTAGTCTCTAAGACTAGGTAAGCCTAACAATTTGCATAATAACTGAATATAAAACTGAACTCAATCCCAACATATGAAATATAAACAAGAACTGCGATTTTTAATAATTACAACCCCCAAAACCCGGTAGAAATAAGTCATAAGTTTCTAGGAGAAAATACTAAGTGTCTCTATACATCAAAGTCTAAAGAGAATAATGGAAACAACATAATAAGGATAGAGGGGGGCTCCGAAGTCTGCTGATGCTGGCAGATATACATTGAAGTCTCCTGGTACGGTCCAACTCACTGGTATCTGGTCTGGTAGGAAAAACCTGGATCTACACAAACAGATGTGCAAAAGTGTAGTATGAGTACACCACAACGGTACTCAGTAAGTGCCAAGCCTAACCTCGGTAGAGTAGTGACGAGGTCAGGTCAGGCCATACTAGTTTAAAAGATAAGCAAGGTAGAAGATATAATAATGTTTTGAAATGACTGAGAATTTAAACAATGAGAAGTTTCAGAAAATAACAGCATAATAAATAGAGGTAAACTATAGGGGAAGTCCCGAGGTACCGCCTCGTAGTCCCAAAAGTAAATATGCACGACAGGGGGATCTCCCGAGGTACCGCCTCGTAGTCCCAAAAGTAAATATGCACGACAGGGGGATCTCCCGAGGTACCGCCTCGTAGTCCCAAAAGTAAATATACAAGTAGAGGGATCTCCCGAGGTACCGCCTCGTAATCCCAAAGTAAATATACAAGCAGGGGGATCTCCTGATGTATCGCCTCGTAGTCCCAAAGTAAATATGCAACTCATAAATTATGGAACCACGAATTTACAGCAAGGAATCCTACAGTTAAAGGCCGAACACAATAACCAAGGAAACGTGTAATTCAACTAAGCATGTTGCACGAATTTCAAGTAAGGTTAAGACACGTAGACATGTGATACTAGGCTAAACACGAAAGCTACACATGCTAAGGCAACTCAGTTAAAGAATTCAAAAGAAATCTACTCAGCAAGAACCGAAATTTCTACAACTAGCCCGTGTACGCACTCATTGCCTCGCGTACACGGCGGTCATATATCATAATTTTTTTACAGGAGTACCAAATCCTAAGGGGGCTTCCCCCACACAAGGTTAGACAAGTCACTTACCTCAAATCTCGCTCAATCAATCGATAAGGATGCCTTTCCCTTGATTTTCCGATTTTGAATGGACCAAATCTATCCAAAATCAATTACATAACATGAATACAACTACAAGAAACTAATTTAAATCATAAATCTATGACTTTAGCAAACAATCGAAAAATCGCCCCAAATCCGACACCAAGTTTCCATTCAAATCCCCAAATTAAACTCTCCAAATCCCTAGCCTCGAACTCCCAAATTCTACCTTAAACACACACAATCTAAGTGGGAAATCAATGGGGAAACAGGATTATTGATCAAGAATGTGTACAAGATACTTACCTCAAGAAATTCCTCAAAAATGCTCTCAAAACTCGCCAAGAACCGAGCTCAAATTGTTTAAAATGAAGAAAATCGCGAACCCTTGTATTTAAGTGTTCTGCCCAACACTTTCGCTTATGCGGAAAATTAGCCACATCTGCGGCATCGCAGAAGTGATAACATACCTGCTTCTGTGGTTTCTTTCGCTCATGCGGTCTCCTCTTCCGCACTTGCAGAACTTCTGCTTCTGTGGACTCGCTTCTGCAAGACGAAGACTGCTTCTACGGAGCACCCATGCCAGTTCCCTTCCTCTTCTGCGTTGCCTCCTTCGCATCTGCGATCTCGCAGATGCAGAACTTCCCTCGCATTTGCAACCTCTGCCCATACCGCTCTAGCCCTCTTCTGTGATCAACGTGCTGCTTCTGCGGGCTCTCACCTATGGTCAATCTTGCGCATGTGCGATTACACCAAAACTGGTGCCTTCAACCATTCTCACAGTCCAAATTTGATCCGACAACCATGTAGAATCCACCCGAGGCCCTTGGGACCTCAACCAAACTTACCAACAAGTCCTAAAACCTCATATGGACTTAGTTGAGCCTTTAGATCACATCAAACAATGCTAAACATACGAATTGCATATTGATTCAAGTCTAATAAACTTTAAAACTTCAAACTTCTACATCTGACGTCGAAACCTATCAAATCATGTCCGATTGACCTCAAATTTTGCACACAAGTCATAATTGATATTATAGACCTGCTCCAACTTTAGAAATCCTAATTCAACTCTGATATCAAGAAGTTCACTCCCACTCAAATGTTCCAAAAATCATCAAATTTTTCAACTTTTGCAAATTGACGACTAAAATAACCTACAGACCTCCAATTCAACATCCGAATACGCTCTTAAGACCAAAAGTATCCTACAGAGCTATTGGAACTTTGAAACTTCATTCCGGAGTCGTCTTCATACAATTCGAACTACGGTCAAATTCCTAGAACATAAATTCCAACTTAGGGACTATGTGTCCTATTTTACTTCAAAACCAAAACAAATTCTCCCAAATAGTCACAAAACCCAAAAGAATATAGAGGGAGCAACAAATAAGGGTTCGGGGCTAGTACTCTCAAAACGACCCGCTGGGTCGTTACAACACCCGCTGAACTTCTTTGTTCACCTTGGTCAATATGCCATTGATTTGCATCTTAAGATAGTTCATTCAGTAGAGTGACAATCTCTTCTGGAGTATTCTTTATAAGAGGGCCTCCCACTGCACTATTTAGTACCCTTCTTGATACATGAGTTAAGTCATCTCATAAATCCTGGAGTTGCATCCATTGCTCCATCCCATTATGTGGTCATCTGCATAGAAGCTCCTTAAACCGTTCCCAAGACTCAAACACAGTTTCTCCTTTACCTTGACTGAAATTGTGAATCTCCTTTCTCACCTTTTCCATTTTAACAGCAGAGAAGTACTTGTCTAGAAATTTAGTAGTCATCATTTTCCACGTACGGATAAACCCTGTAGGTAGACTCCGTAGCCACTGCTTTGCATCATCCTTTAGCGAGAAAGGAAATACTCCGAGGTATATGACATCGTGTGATGCTCCATTATAGCGAAAAGTGTTCATGATCTCATCAAAGTCCAAAAGGTGGTTGTTAGGATCTTCGTTGGGTTTGCATCTGAAGATACAATTATTATGAATGGTCTGGATGACTCCCTGCTTGAGTTCAAAATTATTAGCATAAATGGGTGGTGGTCTCACGCTAGACTGTCGTTGAATGTAGACCGAAAGCATCAATGGGGCCCACATTTTCGAAAGCATTTCCGCAAGAGGCTGGTTCAGGTTTAATCTCTTTCCTCCATTCCCATTAATAATTTCATCATCTACCAGAGTTGTATCAGCAGCTGCTTCTGCTTGTTGGGATGCTTCTCTTGCAGCCAAATCGACTCCATCATCACCGTTCTTTGCCATGTGTTCTTTGCAGGTGTTTCTACAACTTTGGTTCGTAAGATATCACTTCCTTTGAAGAAGATGGAGTCATACACTAGAGAGATTAAACATGTTTCCTGCACACAAGTAAGAAAACATGAATACAATACAAGAAAAACAAAATTGGTTCCTAAATTAGCACCAAACACTATTTTGAACTCTATTTATTGCCAATCCCCAACAACGTCGCCAAAATTTGATGAGCGCAAAATACAACACGAAATTTATGCTCGCTAGTCAAAGATACTATAGTTTAATTATCGTCTTCATAGGGATTGAATTTAAATGGTATTTACATAATCTTTAGTTAATTATTATCTAGGAATATTAACACTTAATTGGAATAATTTTCAACTACAACTAACCACTAAAATTAAAGCAACTATCAATTAATCACAAAAGACAAGAGTTGAGAAACACAGAAATATCAGTGAGAGAAATAAGGTAAATGACTAGACAGGTAAGATAATTGACTTGGGATCCAATTCATAAATTATTCACTCTATAATACTGATGATTCTCACGAATTCACCAGATAAATAGATTAAACTTGCAATTAAGGTTCCTCTTTCAATTAAACTTTAATTTTAGTAAATAACCCAATGGAAGAACGGTAAACAATTGCAATGAATATGCTGATGGTTTTAGTCTAAAGGGTAACTTCTCACGAATATTTTCCTATTTACTAGTTCAAATAATAATTCAAGAGTCTCTTTCGATTACCTAGTTGAATTACAAATTTAAACTAGAGCATAAGATGTAAAGAAATTCAATATGAAACTCCTCTTTCGATTAAGTAAAATAATGAACCACTTCACAATATAATTGAAAACGACATCAATTAAGTCAAGCAGTTGTCAAAAATCAAATCCCTAATCAAATTATCAATACACTATATCTATCAACACCCTAAGGGAAAACTACTTCATATCAATGGAAAAATCCATCTCAATAAGGTTTAAAGACATAGAAAACATCAACATTAATAATTCAATACAAACTCCCGTATTGCACTGATAGTTTGTTGAAATCTTGATGACATCTTGTGTCTTTTTTCCTTAGTTGCTTCCCAAATCTTTCATAGGTCAAAAGTTCTTTCAAAAACATATTTTTTGTGTATTAATACCATGTAGAAGCGGGTCTAGACGGATCTATCCTTTTCAAGCCGAAGAGGGAAAACACTTTGACAAATTTGCACAGGCGCAACATAGGGCGCGGAGGCCCAGACATCGCGCCAATGGAGAAATTCAGAAGGTTGTCACTTTGAACAGGGATCTTCACTTGCATTGTCGCATCGTGTCGCGCCACGCGGCGGCGCAATACTTTTTTCTTAGATTGATATTTGTTTTTTCAATTTGTGTTATCAAGATTTGGTCATCGATCCCCGAACGCGATTCCAATTTAAATTCTTGGGCTTTTACTCAGACTTCAAAGCTCCAACTTGTTCGATTTAGCTCCAATTTATCTTTTTGACTTGAAATCGTTTCTTGCCAGGCATAAAATAGGTAATAAGTGCAAATTGCCATCATTTAAAATACAAGAAATATTCAGTAATTAGAGTGCGAAATACGGCTAAAACATGGGTTTCTAGCCTACCATCAGTTTCAAAAGTCTTCATTGTTTATCTAAAATATGATTTATCCGCTTTAACAGTTATTTTGATAAAAAAGAGGGGTTAAAGGAAAGTAAATCGTGGTTGATCCAAACCCTTTATCTTATTGTGATTGGTATACGTATACAAAAGCAAAGATAAAAGTTACACCATTGTACAATGAGGTAAAAGTTAAAGAAAATGAAATTGTAAGCTTTGTATTATTTGCAAGTGTTCTTCGAGAGAGATCATAAAGTGAGAGACGGGGAGAGATGTCTTGCCCACCCTTTTTTATGATATTTTAGAGGGATGATAATGTACCCTTTTAGCTTCTCTAAGAAGCTAACTGTACAAAACAAGAGAGGATCTTTCGTGATAAGACCACTCGCCAATGCTAAAAGGGACTATTGAAAAAGCATTTCTGGCTTGGCATAGAGCTTGATAATGGCTATTGTCCGTGGGTTGGTGAAATACGCTCCAGCTGCCACCGTGGTTAGGATCAAAGAAAAAGATTCATTGGGCCCTGCAACGATCTCAAATCCACTAGTCGTGATGGCACCTAATCCAACCCGCTAGGTAAGTCAATTAATCACTAACCAATTCCAATAACAATTAATAAAGCGATTAAGTAAAGAAATATCTATGCATTCCCCAAGGACTGGCAGTACAAAAAGAATAGAGTTTACAAAGCAAAAATGAAGTAAATACATCATCTGTTTGAAAAATACATTAACTGTGTTGTATATATCTAAGGCTACCATGAACAAGAGGCAGCTACAACCGGGACGCAGGTACATCTTCAAATCCATCTCTCATCGAACACAGCAACGTTAGCAATCAGTATCTGCACGTAAGGTGCAGAAGTGTAGTATGAGTACAACCGACCCCATATACTCGATAAGTAACAAACCTAACCTTAGGTTGAAAGTAGTGACGAGCTAACACAAAGGTCGGGCCCAATACCAATATTCCACAACAGTTCATAATAGCATAGTACAAGTAACAAAAGAGGTATCTCAGAAATAAAATGCTCAGTTCGTTCACAGTTCCAGAAAAAAAAATAGGCATTTCTTTTCAAGTATCTTAGTGAAAATCCAAAATTTTTACTGAAAGCCAAATACGAGTAAGTTTGAAAACTTTGATTTTTTCTCAAAAAATATCCTTTCAACAATAAGTAAGATGTTTCATTTTCCTTTCAGATAACAAGTGTAAGATGTCTCTCTATGCCCATATGTCAAAATGTATGAGAGGTCATAAATGACGTGACACTATACAGCATGAGACAAAATGCATCTCTATGCCCGTATGTCAAGTGTGCATGCCAAATGCGATGCAAATCAGTGATAAAGATCATATGCATACTCTTAGAGTATCAATTCACTGCGTCCTCCCAGTCACTCAGCACTCGGCACTCGCACTCAGTAAGTAGTTGCGCTCACTGGGGGTGTGCAGCCTCCGGAGGGGGTCCTACAGCCCAAGCGCCATTATCCGTACGGACAACTCATGTGCCATAATATCAATATCTGGAATCGCACGGACAACTCACGTGATGCACGGACAACTCACGTGCTATAGTAAGCCAACTTGACCCTCTGCAGCGTGTAGCATTATCCCATAATCATCCTCACAATCAAGCCCTCGACCTCACTCAGTCATCAATCTCTCCAATCTCTCGGGCTCACAATATCATGATACCAACCAGAAAACAATGATATGATGCATCAATAAATAACAACATAGACTGAGATATGATATGCATGTGAATGTGTATGACTGAATATGTAATGCAATGAAAGCAGATTACTCAACAACATAAATGACCTCAGTGGATCCCAACAGGATAAGCATGTAACCTAGACATGGTTTCTAACATAATCACAGCTCGATAACTCTAGTACATAGAGATTTCATGATTTCAGACAAGTTCAGGTAACTATACAGTGCCAAAGAAATAACTAAAATCACAATTCACGCGGTGCACGCCCACACTCCCATCACCTAGCATGTACGTCACCTCAAAATCAAACACATAACACGTATATTCAGGGTTTATACTCCCAGCTCCAAGATTAGAAGAGTCACTTACCTCGAACAAGCTAATATCAATGCAGAGCAAGCCAAACGATGCTCCAAAGATGCCATCCCGTGCGTTTCGACCTTCGCAGAGCCCGAAACTAACCAAAAACAACTCAAGTACATCAAACAATGCTAAAGAAACCAATCCCGATCGAAAAAGATCAAATCTTGAATCAAAAGCCCAAAAAGGGCCAAAAGCCCAACCAGGGCCCGCACCTCGGAACCCAACAAAATTTATAAAATCCAACAACTCATTCAATTACGAGTCCAACCATACTAGTTTCACTCAAATCCGACTCCAATTCGATGTTCAAAACGCAAAATTTCACATTATGAAACTTTAGGCCAAAACTCCCAATTTCCTCTTTAAAATTCACAATCCAATTACCAAAAACGAAGATAGATTAAGGAAATATAATCAAAACCGAGTAAAGAACACTTACCCTAGTCCATAAGATGAAAATTGCTCCAAGAATCGCCTCAATCCGAGCTTGGAACTGTTAAAATGAAGCCAAAATTGTGAACCCTTATATTTAACATTTTGCCCAGCACTTTCGCACCTGCGACACATTAGCCGCTTCTGCAGCATCGCACTTGCGACCAAAACATGCTTCTGCGGAGAAGCACTGGAGGTCTGGCTTCGCACCTGCTGTAAAAACTCTGTTGCTGCGCACACGCAGGTGCGAGTCCAATTTGCGTTACTGCGCTTAAGTTCGCTCCTGCGCCTCTCGCACCGCATCTGCACCTTCGCATATGCGCAAACAATCCTCCGCTTCTGCGGACCTCCCAGCAACACCTTCGCTCCTCTGACTCCTTTGTCGCTTCTACGACCATCGCACTGCACAAAACTAGCCGCAGGTGCGATCACACTAGAACCAGTAGCTTTCAGCAATGCACTATGCAATGAAAGTGATTTGAACCTCGTGTGAAACTCATTCGAGCCACTCGGGACCCCGTCCGAATATATCAACAAGTACAATAACATAACACGGACCTACTTGAGGCCTTAAATCACACATAACAACATCAAAACGACGAAACACATCTCAACTCAAAATCAATGAACTTTGAAACTTCAAACTTCCACAACCGATGCCGAAACTTATCAAATCACATCCGATTGACCTCATATATTGCACACAAGTCACATTCGACATTATGGACCTGCTTCAACTTCCGGAATCGGAATCGGAATCCGACCCCGATATCAAAAAGTCCACTTCCGGTCAAACTTTCCAAAATTTCAACTTTCGCCATTTCGAGCCAAATTCAACCACGGACTTCCAAATCACACTCCGGACGCGCTCCTAAGTCCAAAATCACCCAACAGAGCTAACAGAACCATCAAAATTCCAATCCGAGGTCAAATGCTAAAAAGTCAAACTTGGTCAATTCTTTCAAATTTAAAGCTCCCTAGTTGAGAATCATTCTTCCAAATCAGTCCTGAATAACCTGAAAACTAAAACTGATGATTCACGCAAATCAAAATACATCATAGGGAGATACTCACGCCCGTAAACTACAATGCGATGTGCAAATGCTTAAAACGACCGATTGGGTCATTACATTCTCCCCCACTTAAACATACGTTCGTCCTCGAACGTGTCCAGAGTTGTTCTCAAAGCCATCAAACTGACGTATAACCTTGTCATGCACATACCCGGGGGTGATCCCACATCACCCTATCCCATACTGGTCTGATAACACAACATAACTGATATTTGTCAATTCAACTTAGCCCACAAGCGTTAGAATCTAACTTCTAACATCCGGAATTTCTTATAAGATCTGAATCTCGCAGCCTACAGCCTGTATAAGTTTGAATAAGCTGTACCAAGTCGCAACCATAACCCAAGATACAATCGCATGATATATCACATAACACAGTTACTGGAAGCAATAATTTCTAATTATAGTAGCTGCTCAAAACAACCCAATGCCAGTAATAAACCTCATATCAAACAAGACTCCATTCTGAAACCTCCGTACACTACCGATGATGAAAGGAACACGCAGAAACTTATAACCATTCATCAGATCAACCAGTCATGGAACTCCTTCTCCTTCGACAAGAACTATAGAAAATTTCTAAGCCGACTTTCGATATTATCCTTCCAACTATGTTGTAACCTGTTCCGATAGTATCCATTCTAGGTCCAATGACCTCATCTCATCCAACACGACCACTCTAGTAACATGACACATCAATACAATCTAAAGCCATACCCCGTGCAATCCGTGCACCAATAAGCAACATTCCAAATATACTCAATCATAAAAAAAATGACTCAGACGAGAGAACTGTCCCGCAAGCTCAACAAGTACCACCACAACACAATGTTAAGAACCTATCACACACCGTAGAACCAAAACACACGAATCTAACACAAGGGATCATATCTCAACATAACTCTGTTTCAATGCGTGACCTCATCCAAACACTGGTCCATATGAAATACCTCAGCCCCCATGCTCAAAGTTAATAACCACGCGCAATCCGACATCAAGTACTCAAAGTGTATTACCATAACCATGAAGAAGCAGATGACACAATCCCACAAAAAACCCGAAATAACATAACCCATACGCCATCGACCATGCAATACCCAATTACTCATCTCGCTCAAATTTCACTATAAAGCCCAAATAGAACCGACACTAGGTGTGCTTATAACCAACGAATCACAACTCCTCGTAGCATAGAAGAGTAACTCACAAATCATTTCAGAACACGAATAAGCTCAACAATAACCGAATGGCACATCCCTCAACAATAGCAGTATGGAACCAACCAATCCGGCCCGGTGTAGAATACACATCCTAATTGGGCCTGCCAATGGACCCCCAAATTGACTCTAGTCACCCACAAATAAATAAATAAATAACTCTCTGAAAGTCCACAATGACTTAATCATAACACATACTATCATCTGGCTAGCTTCGGCTACAACCTCACAGTCCAAAACCATGAAACAATTTGCTCCTGAGAACTCCCAGCCTCCAAATCCATAAAACACACGAATCACCATATCTGATTCTATCTCTATCGCCCGAATGTCTAACACATCTCTCATACACGATCATCCCACAAGGAATACTTCTAAAATTCTTCTGTGCCATCTAGCAAAATTTGAATTTCAGCAGTCGATCAACCATGAGAGTGTCGCAGTACCCGTGAAATATCCATAAATCAAAACACATTGCCCCTTCTAAAATGTATACTCTCATCAAGCCATACCAATTAGTAATATCATTTACCTAGTCATCTGAAACCATCCATGCTGCCTACAAATCTATGCCCTTCCCTTCCAAACTGACACATGACCTTCCACATGCAAATCTTAATCCCACACAACACCGCATCTACCATGACATCCTATGAAGAGTACAAGAATCTCATAATCAACTCTGAGTCCCAAGCAGAATACATACCCGATCAGTTAGAAACCTTCTATTGGATCTTATCCCGGAGAAAATCCCAATACGCAACATACTCCTCACGCCGGTAGGAAATATACTCCTCGAACCGTGGTAAAAACCATTGAGAACTCTTTAAAATCCATTTGCACATAACCAAGCTATCAGAACCGAATCTCTCTAACTCAACCCAGTCACGCAGGTCGCCAAAACCCAAGAGCATTGCCATGAAACACCTGTGGAGACTAGCCACGAAAGACCTGTGGAGACTAGCCACATCATAGGTACCTAAAGGACCAATTATATCCATTACTGTGATGATCCAACCTACTACCACGATGTCCTATTTCTCCAAGTCCTTTCCAAATTACCTTCAAATTGATACTTCTCCTTGCTGGAACACCACGATCCTTAACAAAAATTCACCACACAAGAGACCCTAGTATAAAACCACAACGCCCTAAGGCCCATAAGTCGCCGACTTCCCTCTTAAACACCTCAAAGCACCACAACTGCGACACCTACTCTAAGGAGACCTTATGTGAACCTAAAACTATTTCCTTCACCTTCTTGATGCTGAAATGCATAATCCACAATGGTATAAAATGCCATAAGTCTCAACACCATCCAATGTAACTCTCAGTTTCTAGCCATATGCAAATCTTAAAAATTTCAAATCGCTACATATAAATCTTGAATCCATCAGAATCATTCTCGAGAGTCATTCGCTCTACTCAAATCTCAATTAAACCGACCAAACGGACCGAACGACCTGTGCCCCATTAGCACACTAACATCCAAGGGAGTAACCCACACTCCTAAGCAACTGAGCAGATTCCTACTCCATGTACGCTACACCCTTCACGAATAACCACTCAATTATTTTTTGATTCCCATATACCCATAGAGTGTAATACAACCTGTATTCCAAATTTTCTTTACCTGAGTCATCCTCGATCTTGACCTTTGCAAGTCATAACTAATTTACCAGTATACCCCAAACCGAAACCAATACAACACATAACTGTGCAATTAACTCGTCGATAAAAGACTCCCCCACTTGGCTCAAATCCACAGAACAAAACACTTGATAACATCACGATTTCCATACTATATTACTGCCAGAATCCCGCACTGAAATTCAACTAAATCCTTTGTAAGCTCATGTAACACAAACCATATAATATCTCAAATCATCTGCAAATCTTGCATTCATCCTCGTGATAGTCAGGTCAACTGTTACAACCGATCCAAACTCAAATCGCACAAATATACCCCACTGGTAGAAAAGAAATCCCCACACAATGTTATAAAAATCACACATCCGTAGATTACCTCGCAGTTTATAACCCACCTGCTTAACCTCAAACTGACATCTCTTTATACCCTTTCACAGCCACAACTACTAAGCAATCACTTAATATCCCTGAGTCTGATCTCGACAATAATACATGAGAACCTATTTCGTTCCAGCATTAAGCAACATAAAGGATCCTTCAATGCACTCATACTCGAGATTGTACGTCACATCAAAATAAAAATCAAGCACCCAATGGCCCCTCATTTACATTTCAAGGAAACACTTCTTGTCGTATTCAAATCATCTTAACACATTCCGCGGTCACATCATACTCATCACAAGGCTACTCCACCGCTCATCGAGCCACAAATTCCACTCGTAGGGATATTACCGGACATATGAATCCAAATGTAAAAGTTACAACCAAAGCTACCAAGCTTAAGCTGCGGTCTAACCATAGCCGTAAGTTCTCCAGACTGTCCCATCACTAAAACACAGAATAGACGTCTTGAACCTCGTTCATAGAATCACAAGCCGGTGATGCACAGCCGATACCGAGCGCTCACATGCGCATACGAATGTGTGGAAGGAATTCAAAGAGTTACGCTTCAAGTTGAATCAATGACACATGATAAAGAAAGAAAGATTGGAAGTATATCCTAAATTTCCCGTAGCCTCTTGAAGATAGGTATGGACGTCATCATACCAATCCGCAAGACTCTACTAGACACTTGCTCGTGACTTGTAGAACCTATGAATATAGAGCTTTGATACCACCTGTCACGACTCCAAATACACTAGTCATGATGGAACCTAACCCAACCCACTAGGTAAGCCAATTAACCACTAACCAATTCCAATAACAATTAATAAAGAGATTAAGTAAAGAAGTATCTGAATCTTATACATTCCCCAAGGACTCGTAGTACAAATCATGAGCTTCTAAGAATAGAGTTTACAAAGCGAAAATGAAGTAACTACATCATCTATTTGAAAAATACATTAACTGTGTTTTATATATCTAAGGCTACCATGAACAAGAGGCAGCTACAACCGGGACGCAGGTACATCTTCAAATCCATCTCTCATCGAACACAGCAACGTTAGCAATCAGTATCTGCACGTAAGGTGCAGAAGTGTAGTATGAGTACAACCGACCCCATATACTCGATAAGTAACAAACCTAACCTTAGGTTGAAAGTAGTTACGAGCTAACACAAAGGTCGGGCCCAACACCAATATTCCATAACAGTTCATAATAGCATAGTACAAGTAACAAAAGAGGTATCTCAGAAATAAAATGCTCAGTTCGTTCACAGTTCCAAAAAAAAATAAATAGGCATTTCTTTTCAAGTATCTCAGTGAAAATCCAAATTTTTTACTGAAAGCGAAATACGTGTAAGTTTGAAAACTTTGATTTTTTCCCAAAAATAATCCTTTCAACAATAAGTAAGATGTTTCATTTTCATTTTATATAGCAAGTGTAAGATGTCTCTCTATTCCCATATGTCAAAATGTATGAGAGGTCATAAATGACGTGATACTATACAGCATGAGAAAAAATGCATCTCTATGCCTGTATGTCTAGTACGCATGCCAAATGCGATGCAAATCAGTGATAAAGATCATATGCATACTCTCAAAGTATCAATTCACTCCGTCCTCCCAGTCACTTACCACTCAGCACTCGACACTCGATACTCGACACTCGCACTCAGCACTCGGCACTCGCACTTAGTAGGTACCTACGCTCACTGGGGATGTGCAGACTTCAAAGGGGCTCCTACAGCCCAAGTGCCATAATCCGCACAGATAACTCACGTGCTGCACGGACAACTCACGTGCCATAATATCAATATCTGGAATCGCACGGACAACTCGTTTGCTGCATGGACAACTCGCGTGCTGCACGGACAACTCACGTGCTATAGTAAGCCAATCTGACCCGTTGCGGCGTGCATCCCGATCCCATAATCATCCTCACAATCAGGCCTTCGGCCTCACTCAGTCATCAATCTCTCCAGTCTCTCAGGCTTACAATGTCATGATACCAGCAAGAAAATAATGATATGGTGCATCAATAAATAACAACAGAGACTGAGATATGATATGCATGTGAATGCATATGACTGAGTATGTAATGCAATGAAAGCAGATTACTCAACAATAGAAATGACCTCAGTGGGTCCCAACAGGATAAGCATGTAGCCTAGACATGGTTTCTAATATAATCACAGCTCGATAACTCTAGTACGTAGAGATTTCATGATTTAGACAAGTTCAGGAAACTAAACAGTACCACAAAAATAACGAAAATTACAGTTCACACGGTGCACGTAGACACGCCCGTTACCTAGCATGTGCGTCACCTCAAAATCAAACACATAACACGTATATTCAGGGTTCATACCCTCAGCTCCAAGATTAGAAGAGTTACTTACCTCAAACAAGCCAATACCAAGGCTGAGCAAGCAAAATGATGCTCCAAATATGCCATCTCGTGGGTTTCGACCTCTACACGGCCCTAAACTAATCAAAAACAACTCAAGTACATCAAACAATGCTAAAGGAACCAATCCCGATCACAAAAGATCAAATCTTGAATCAAAAGCTCAAAACTGGCCAAAAGCCCAACCCCGGGCCGTACCTCAGAACACGACAAAATTTACAAAATCGAACAACTCATTTAGTTACGAGTCCAACCATACTAGTTTCACTCAAATCCGACTCCAATTCGATGTTCAAAACTCAAAAATTCACATTATGAAACTTTAGGCCAAAACCCCCAATTTTCTCTTTAAAATTCACAATCCAATTGCCAAAAACGAAGATAGATTAAGGAAATATAATTGAAACCGAGTAAAGAATACTTACTCCAGTCCACAAGATGAAAATTACTCCAAGAATCGCCTCAATCCGAGCTTGGAAGTGTTAAAATGAAGCCAAAATCGCAAACCCTTGTATTTAACATTCTGCCCAGCACTTTCGCACCTGCGGCACATTAGCCGCTTCTGAGGCTTCGCATTTGCGACCAAAACATGCTTCTATGGAGAAGCACTGGAGAATATGCCTTCGCACCTACGGTAAAAACTCCAATGTTGCGCACGTAGGTGCGAGTTCAATTTGCGCTCCTGCGCTTAAGTTCGCTCCTGCGCCTCAAAAACTCCTCCGTTTCTGCAGACTCCTACTCCCAACAACTCCTTCGCTCTTGTGACTCCTTTGTCTCTTATGCGACCATCGCACCTGCGCAAAACCAGCCGTAGGTGCGATCACACCAGAACCAGCAGCCTTCGGCAATGCACTATGCAACGAAAGTGATTCGAACCTCATCCGAAACTCATTTGAGCCACTCGGGACCCCGTCCGAATATATTAACAAGTCCAATAACATAACACGGATCTACTCGAGGCCTCAAATCACACATAACAACATCAAAACAACGAATCACACCTCAACTCGAAATAAATGAACTTTAAAACTTCAAACTTCCACAACCGATGCCGAAACCTATCAAATCACGTCCGACTGACCTCAAATTTTGCACACAAGTTACATTCGACATTACGGACCTATTCCAACTTCCGGAATTAGAATCCGACCCCGATATCAAAGAGTTCACTCCGATCAAATTTTTCAAAATTTCAACTTCGCCATTTCGAGCCAAATTAAACCACGGACCTCCAAATCACAATCCAAACGCGCTCCTAAGCCCAAAATCACCCAACGGGGCTAACGGAACCATCAAAATTTCAATCCGAGGTCAAATTCTAAAAAGTCAAATTTGGTCAACTCTTTCAAATTTAAAGCTCCCTAGTTGAGAATCATTTTTACAAATCAGTCCCGAATAATATGAAAACCAAAACCGACAATTCACACAAATCAAAATACATCATACATAGCTACTCACGCCTGTAAACTACAGAGCGAAGTGCAAATGCTCAAAATGACCGGTTGGGTCGTTACATGCCCAATACCATTAAACAACCGGCCAACGATGGCATTGATCATTCCGAGACAGTGCCATTGTCTTGAGATACTCGTGACAATAATTTTGAAGCCCCCAACTGGATCCACCAGTGACGGTATCCCCGAGTGCCTGACTCTTACCGTGCCAAGGCTTCCACGTGTTGTATTCCCATTGGTCTGCCTAGCATGTCTGATTTTCACATCATATATTCATTTCTTTACTAAATTTTATGTTAAGTTAAATTATGACAAACAAATAAAAAAATGAAGGGAGTAAATAATTTTTAAAATATATTATTCTTTTTTGATAAATAAAAAAATTATGTCACATAAATTAGGACCTATAATGAATATATTATATTATGGATGTTCATTTGGTACTCCGTTGTAAATAAGCTTCCTGAAGAAGTTTATCCATATAAGACTCCGCCGTAGATATGTTTATCCATTTAGTACTCCATAGGAAACAAGCCTCCTGAAAAAGCTTATCCTTTCGGTACCCCATTATGGATAAATATTACCCATGGTAGAAGATTATCTATATGTGGTACAACAACTTAAAGTAGCAGCTTACAAGCAGCTTACACAACAGCTTGCAGCAGTAGCTTACAAGAAGCTTACACAACAGCTTGCAGTAGTAGCTTACACAGCAGCTTGCAGTAGCAGCTTACACAACAGCTTCCTTTCTTCTATAAATAGAGGAGAATTTAGTTCATTATGTATATAAGTTTGAAGTTTGAATAATACATCAGTTTCTCTGTATACTTGTCTTTACTTTACAGTTTTTATTTTATAACACGTTATCAGCACGAGACTCTGCCATCTCGAGCAAATACTTTGAAAGTATCAGAGGTACGAATTTTATTTTTCTAAATAATGTCAAATCTTTCTAAACTTGAGTTTGTAGCCCTGGATATATCGGGCAAAAGCTACATGTCTTGGGTGCTTGATGCCGAAATTCATCTTGATGCGATGGGTCTGGCAGACACCATCAAAGATAAAAATCAGGCATCAAACCAAGACCGTGCCAAAGCAATGATATTCCTACGCCATCACCTTGATGAGGGCCTGAAAAT